>JAQIXP010000236.1:0-30677 GCA_034700285.1 Proteroiulus fuscus | reverse complement strand
TATAGTCGAGGCAAAATAAGTTTGTGCATGATACGTCACACCCCTATTTCAACCTCAATAGGGGTGTGACGTATCATGCACAAACAGGGACATTGGGGCCAGGTGGTATCCACAAATAATTGAAACTGGTATTCACCTCACTCTCTTCCAATTTTCTTTTCCTGGTTAAAATACATGGAAGTATGCTAGCACTTATCCCATTTGTCCTACTCAGTAGTCTATGGCTATTGTTTAAGAAGTTGTAAATGGAAAACCCGTGAGACAAGAAATACCAAACATTCCAACATAGTCTAAAGAAATGTAATTGTTTACCTTTTTCTGGACATAATTTTTGGCACTTTAGAATTTTTGGTTTTGCTCTGCAATTATAATTGCAGAAATTAATTTTAAAAAAGATTATGTTTGCATATTGACATTTTTGAAGGTGTAACAATATTCCCTTGTTGGTGATCACTGAACCTCATAAAGTGCTTGACCCGCGCCAAATTATTTTCCGAGGGGAAACAAAAACAAATTTGTTTACTAATTATATTATTTCCGAATAATTATTTGGTAATACATGCATGGTTAATCACTGAATTCCGTATATTAGACAAAATATTTTGTACATAAAATAAAATATAAAATGCTAAGATCGAAAGTGGCGATTTCACGAAGACCACCCCTTGAGTGGGTCATTTTCGCGTTACAATGAAACAAAAGAAAAACTAAATAGATCTGTTCGTAGCTCTTCAATATCACACATTATAATCAACAAAAGAATAATATTCAATTCTAAACCAAAATAACAACAAATATCCCACCTTTTTTGGTAGAAAACGTCTCCAAAACAGCACATGAACTCACTCACAACCCACCCCAAATACAGCTAACAACCAACTAGTTTTTTGGGCGCGCAATACCTAATCGTCGATATCAGTTTACACGTAGTTAAATTTATCCAAAAATCTTGAAATTTCGCACAGATATTTTTTAATAGTTGATGCACGTTTATGCATAGTTTTTTTTATCGGCATCTATTTCGAATTACCTGTATTTTATGCTGAAACTTAACACTCGTCGTAATCCCTCATATTTTTCAACCGGCTATTTCTATGTCGTTGTACCACGATAAAAAAGGCATTTTAACTCAAAATGATTGCTTTGAAATCCTTCAGCGAAGACTGTGGAATGTTGCCCAGTACTCAAAGTAATATTTCCAATATTTTAGACGAAATGAAAATGACAAGTTAAAACTAAAGTGTTTTACCAATATTTCCAATAATTTTTAACAGCTGTTTTGGAGTGATGTGCGCATGCGCCAATGGGTTCCAGTCATTCTTGTCGCGAATAAGATTGCGCCAAAATTACAACTAACCAATCCGGACTCGGGAAAACCAGTTTGGCCACGCCCAGGAGAATTGTAAATAAACGCACGTGTACTTTTGTTTTTAAAATAATTTTTTTTTCATGTAAAAACATTTGGCGCAAAAGTCAAAATATAGAATGGCGGGATTTATTTGGCGCTTCTGGGAGGAGATGTAATATACAAATTATATGTTTACATTTATGCTACTGAATAAAAGTAAGTAAACAAAAATTTATACAAATGATGTAATTTCCTATACTTTATCATAAAAATTAGTCTTTAGAATAAAATAAACGGGTGTTCAAGTTTTAAATTAGCATTTTGCACACTGGGGATGAATGAATGCTATAACTATGATCATGCCATAAAACAGACCAAAATTTTAGCAAGATGTGGCATGTACACGACAGTAGAATTTTCCAAATAAGATTTGCCTTTTTTATGCTTGGTGATGCTTTTCTGTTTTGGATCCAGTTGAGCATGATAAATGCACGTGAATATTTCATTCATACATTACTTGCTTAATTTTACACATGTTTAACGTCCTAAACGGCACTACCTTTCAGCAAATATTTACAATACAATTGTAGAATTAACGTGCTATTGTACTGTTAGCAAAGACTTACACCCTATATTCTAAAATCCACGGATTACAACATACATGGAAAGTTAATTTACAAATTTGTGCCAACTTCGGTGACATATATTTTGGTAACCGACTACAGAAAACTGATTTAGCAGAGAAACTGATGAATTCTGTAAATTCTGTTGAAAGTCTGTAGAAAACTGAAAATAGACCTAGAGTATAAACCAATAAATCATTCAAAACAGATTTATTTACAAAAGGTACAAAATGAGTTGCATGAGGTGAAGCAAACAAAAAATAGCAGTAAAGTGAGTGGAATTATAACCATTAAGCTTGACTAAGTAGTTCATTCAAGCTTTAATGGATAAATTCGTTGATATTTGTATTACATTCCACAAAGTTTTATTAGAATTTATGTATTTTATTATGACCATATAAAAATATGGAAAACTTACAAAACTATGTTAAGGAGAGTTAGTACCAATTTACTAATTCTTTGCTTGTCGATGAGCTTTGAATTTCGAAATTTTCCTAAAACTGGTGCTTTGTGCCAAGCTTGTATCACAATCAAGATTTTCTCTCTCAAATATTACACCTGAAAATGCCTGTAAAAAATAATGCAAACTGGGGTAATAATGACACTAAAATTATGTAAATGCAAAATCACTTATACTAACCTTATTTTCATTTTGACTTTCGAATACTTCAAAATCTGTGCGAGACGTAGATGGCTCTGGTTGGCCTGCAGAATGTTTAAATTTTGAGGGCGGTTTTAAGATAGATTTAAGTGAAGGTTTAGGCTCAGTCTGTGCTGCAAAATGCTTAAAAATATCACTGGGAGACTGGATTATTGGTTCTGATACAGTTGCGTCCTGAAATAGTTTAGAAATACTTGAATGACATATTTCTAAAAGACTCTAAAAAAATTTTAAGATTTTAATTTCCAACAAAGTGTGCTTCCTTTCATGGAATTAACAACCTCATTTACTTACCAAAGTTACGGCATCAGGTTTACTGTAAGTACTGGTACAGGTTCTTGGTTCGGGCATCAATGGCTCTTTCTCCCATCGGACCGTTTTGTTTTTCTTAGTTTGAAGTTGTAAATTATGTAATTCTCCTTCATTCTCTTCTTCACTCGTTGAAGTACTTGATTCCTCATCCTCTTCGCTTGAAATGTCCACTTCCGCTTCTGGATTTTCAACTTTTTCCTGCCTTAAATAGAAAAAAAAATACATGTATGTAGGGATTACTTAATACATATAAGTTTAATGCGTATCTAATAAAGATAACATGGAATTTGGGATTTTGTTACACTCATTATTAAGCTTCATAAACGATTTGATATGCTTTTTATTTTTAAATTTTTGATTAAAAAAATTCTCCCTGCTCACATTAACTTATTTTAAATTTCATACAAAAAACTAAATATTAATTGAGCATGTCTTAATAACTATTTGTATCATAAATTATTATTTTAAGAGTTCAATTTCAACTGAATATCAAACAATACAGCTATTTTAAACATGTCTATTGATAAGATGTCTAAAGCAGGAACCTCTTTAGTATCCTAGTTACTTTCAATTTTATTTAATTGGTTAACATATTTTAATAAAATTAAAAATATTGAGATTGAAGCAAAAAACTAGCAATTAAAATAAATGAGAAATTTAACCCATTACAAAGCAATTCATTTTTATCAACTTTTATCATTGAATAATCCTAAATTCAACTTTTACACTTGGCACATGTTGATTTTAGATTATTTTACACTTCTCTAAATTATTTCAGCAAAGTTTACAGAAAATGTAGTTAATATCCATAGGCTACTATTAAATGCTTTTTAAGAATTTAAAACCTACATGCTTAAAATAATTATTTCTATGAAATAAATAAGCAAATTTACTTTGAGAGTTTGTCATAGTTAGCTTCATTCATCTCCAACCTGATCCAATAATCTTCCATATTTTCTTGTGAATCCTTAATTACATCTTCTTTCACTGAATTTTTATTTTGATGATGTTTTCTGACGTTCTCTCTATGCTTTTCTAAAAATTGGACACCCTTCAGACTTAAATTTTTCAAGTCAATTAATAAAGCAAATGCAATATACCTCTCCAGGCTCGTTCCTCGTCTTCTTTGCATTCTTCCACAATGTCCTTTAATTCTCCTCCAATTTCCTCCTGCACTTTGCTGGTAGAAAGCATCCATTGTTCATATTGTTTTCGCTCTTTCTCAAACTGACCAAGCGCATTGTCACATTCTACACAATAAAATAGTTAAAATCCAAACTTTGAAGCTACTTAGATATACCAAAATATCGGTTTATCTAAATGGGCAAAATATGATCTCTACAATTAAAACATCGTACGTGCGATTCTCCTAGCCACAATCTCGCTTGCTTGCTTGGAAGACCTTTCTGCAAACCAATTATCCCCTAAAAGCACCATAATTTCGTTTGTATGAATCAGTTTTCCAGGCATAAATGCAACCGAACCAAAGGGTACCTATAGAGTAAGAGTAAATGAAAGTGATGTTGCGATACTGTCAACACTTTTTATAAATCATACATAGCTATGGCCATGCACTCTCACACTGTAACAAATGTTATAATAATAATAGACCTATTTAATAATAGTATAATTAACAATTATCAGGCCTATATATATATATACTGCAATTTATCCTACCATGACATTATAGTCAACTTTATCAGCAAGTGAATCTAGTTTGTTTTTCAGGGCTTCATAATCCTCTAGAAATTTGGTCCTGTAATTATATAGTAGGCATTAAAGTTACTATTCTGGAAATTAATTGTTCCTATAGTATAACCTTGATTTATCTAACGACTTACCATTTTAAAATATTGGCCAGACACAACTTCAAACCCTTTAAATTAAAATTTTTATGGTGAATTAGTGCTTGGAACAATGATAAGTATGTCCAATGTCACTGTTAAAATAGGAAGGTTTCATACATTGGCCCATATTGGCCTCATGTAACATGTTACATAGTACCTTGTCTTGCTCCTCTTTTAACTTTGCTAAACCAGCATGTATATATTTGGAGTTGTTATCCATTTGACTCAGTTTTCCAGCAAGGTATAAGTTGGACTTAGCTTTTCATCATCATAGCACCTGTAAACCTCCTTGATGTAAATTCCTCAGTGGACTTGCGTATATTGCGCCCCCTGATAGTGACATTAGCCACCTGAAATATTTGATTTATAATTTTGCCGCCAAATGCAAACCAACAGTGCAACGGTCTGAACAAGTCGTGTTCATCACCTAACGATCAGTTGACCTACGGTATAATGCCGAAACGACTGGTAAGTGAATTCGGTAACTGAAATACCGTACCTGGTACTAAATTGTTCAAAATTACAGCTTTCAAATAATTATAATATGGCCACACGGTCCTGAAGAAATTATTGTTTCAAAATAGGGCTCAATGCACGAGTCAGTTACACTTAGGTTATTTGCTGGAAACACGTGTTCTGAGCCTCATTTTGGAACAATAATTTCTTCAGGACAGTGTTGGTTAACTGCAGTCTGAATTTAAACACAAGCTTTAATCCTTTTTTTTCTTGCATGATAGGTCTAGTTTTCAATAACTTTATCAGAACTTTTTAAGTTGGCCTTTAGTACAGGTGCTGAACTTGCTGAAGAAATTTTGCTCCAAATTGTCGCTCAGCGCTTTAATCATAGCCCTCTATATAACCGATATATATATAATCTATATATATAATCGTCTTATATAGAGGGCTATGCTTTAATGCACTACTTGTCAGTAGCATTTTAATTTGCTGGAATTATGCTTGTGCACAAAGGCCCATTTTAGAGCAAATCAAAAAATGCTCCTTTTACAGAATCAGAAAATTTGTTAATGACAGATTTTGCGTGATCTAGAGTTTGAAACCTGTCAGAACTTATTTTGTGCAAATAAATTTACCTGAAAGAGGCTCAGATTAATATGGTGAATTTGTGTGCAACTCATGTAGATCGACACATTTTAGGCAATTTTCTCCTGCGGCCTGTCCCTCTTCCTCCCAGTTTATCCATAATTAAAATGGTTGATTGGCTTCTTTGTTTAAGAACCTTAATTTTCTGTGTATGTAACTATCCGCCACTTCGTCCCCCCCCCCCCCCCCTGCCTCCACGCGCCTTCCAACCTTCATACCGCATTACCATGCTGTTGATAGCCCGTTTTACTTGAATAATTTGGTAGAAAAATTTTAAACAGTGTACTTATAGGCCTATATACAATTTAGGTACCCCTCACTCTCCCAATTTTCCATGTGAAACATGCACAGTCCCTAGGCTACGTACGTACAGTTTGTTTTATTATGTGGTACTAGCAAAGGTCGATCGAGAATCCTGCCCAGCAGCTGCTCAAAAGTAGCCCAAAATTAGCAGAACTTTATAATAGCAGATTATAATAGCAATTAAAAATATCAGAGCTATACACACATAGGTATCTGGTCGATTTGAAAATATGGAAGTCATTAAATATTCCCCAAAGTTTTCAAAAAAGTATCTCTGCCTACGCACCCTTTCCCCCCACTGCCATGTTCCTGGGGATGAGCTATTACCGGTATTTGCTAAAGTCTAGCTGTCAAGTGCAACTTTTACAATGTAATTTAAAATTTCCCTACCTTTCGCTGATTTTAGAATACGAAAAAGCCTACGGGTAATCAAAGGAAAATCGACCATTACTTTTCGGTGAGTTGTCTTCAGTGATTCCATCGATATTGTCATTTATTTTTCTCATGTTTGTCTTTTTTTCTGTAAGAAACTGACTTCGCCTGATCATAACGTCACAGCTTCCAAGTTCACGCAGATCGTAACCAAACCAACCACACATTCGGAAGTGGTACAACATGGCACATCCCCAGACGTTGACCCTTTCTGTGAGGTCATTTTGATTACGCCGGGACGGCGTAACCCGCTTCGCCAGAAGGTGATGAATTGGTCGCCCAGCTGCTTGGACGAGTGCGAGATTATTGCGCCTACTCAAGGCAAGGACCATCCATGTGTGATGAAAGAAAACGTTAACTTTCTCAACGTGATGCCGGACTCGAGGCCCCCAAAAAAGTTAAAATTGACTTTAATGCCCGAAAAAAGCTGTGTGCCCAATGTGGGCGGAGCTCCGGATACTGATTGTTTTAATTGCATGGATGTGGATTGGCTGTACGAGGATAATTTTCGACCAGAAGATGATAAAAGTATTCCAGAGAAGGACAATTCTGGTGTCCGTGACGATTTGCTGATTAAAAAGTATGGTCGGCACACTGTCAAAAAAGTCATCCAATCCTGTCCAACAGAGAAAGTTCTTGTGTTGTGGTCCACGTTTGATAACACCTATAGAAATTGTGTTTTGAAAGGGTATTGGTATGTTAAAAGAATTTATTTTAATTTTTGGCTTGGGATATTTTTCTGTACGGTCCTCTCTTTACACTGTTTATGAAAAATTTAAAATTAAAAAACTTAAAATATAAATGGGATTTAACATAAGATTTTTTAGGTTCAAAAAGGTCCACCTTTGCAGCAATTATGAAAAAAAATGGAAATTGAGAATTTTGAATAAGGTTTAATGTGAAACATTTTCCTTTTTTTATTGATTCACATTCGAGTTATTTATGAATAATTTGAAATTACATTCTGAGCATTTTGATTAGAAATTAACATGGGATTTGTTTTTTATGCTTATATAGTACAATTGCTGAAATTTAAATTCTTGCAGGGCTAGGACCAGCGTGAAGGTGGGGGACACCGTCAACTTATTAGCCAAAGTTGATGAGCTTGGCAACATAGTTTTAGGAGGACCGAAAAAGGAGGGTCTTCTAGTGATCAATCCTGACTTTCTTTTGTCAGTCACAACCGTTGTCTCTGGTGTCTTCTGTCTTCGTAAGACCGTGCTTGATGAGTGGTTCCGCTCCTCATCAAGCGGCACAGTTCAAATGCTGGTGGGCAAACTAATTCACGAGTTATTCCAGGAGGCCATGCAGCAGGGCCTGAGCTCTCCGCAGCAGCTCAGGGATCTGCTGCGAGATGTCAAAACACGGCCCAAAAACATCCGAGAAATCTACCAATGCCAAGGTGATTTTAAAGCTGGGGCCCTCGACTTGCAGTTGGAAAAATTTTTGAAGCCGATCAGTTCCTGGATCCTTGCCAAAGGAACATCTGATGTGAAAATCACCGGTGTGCTGGACATAGAAGAGAATGTGTGGTGTCCACGGCTAGGCCTAAAGGGTAAACCGGACATGGTGGTCGAGGCGGAGAAGTCCGGAAAGAAAAATATTGTGCCTTTGGAATTAAAAACGGGGCGAGCCAGCTTTTCGTCTGATCATCAAGGCCAAGTGAAACTTTACGAAATGATAGCCCGGGACAGGCGGCCAGAAACCATTGGCCGTGGCCTGCTGCTGTACCTGGCGACTGGCGAGTGTCGTGAGGTGTCGTGCAACGACAATGAACGACAGCACCTAGTCATGCTGCGCAACGAAATCACAAGTCATGTGGCCCAGCCACTAGATCAAGACGAGACTGGGCGGATGCAGTTCGCACTGCTGCCCGAGCCTTTCAGCGAAACGTGTGAGAATTGCTCGCACCTGACCATCTGCTCCGTATTCCATCAGAAGGAGGGACGACCACAGCCAACTTTTGACGCGTTGAGTAAGTTAACCACACAGCACCTGCGAGACTCAGAACGGGAGTACTTTTTCAGATGGTGTCGAAATGTGTTCCTGGAGGATTTGTGCACAAAGGATAAGATGGTGCTTAAAGACGTGTGGTGCTGCAAGGCCGAAAAGAGGTACATGCCAGATGTAGCATTTAATTGAAATGGCATTTTGTTGGGATGGAATTTCATTTAATTTTTTCATTTTTTTTATTTATATATATTTTATTGCCTAGTATCACTGTGTGATTTTCCTGCATTTTGACCTTAGAATGTGCTTATGGTGGAAGTTATACTTATGTTAATATAACAGGGTAGAGACTATCTATGGAATTGGCATAGTCTGTAAATAGATCTGCTGGGAACATATAATAATGAAGTTATGGCAGGAAAGAAATATATTTTTAAAAAAAAATTAAACTGTTATATTTTTCAAAAGATAAGAGACAGCTCGCTTTATCACATGAATTCTGATAAAAAGTATAGAAAAAGTTAGTCAAAATTGCATAAATCATGTAAAAGTATTTAAAAATTCAGACAATAATGTATAAAATGTCTGGCAAAAATATGTAAAAGTCAGGCAACCATATATAAATATGTGACAAAAATAATGAATTGTCGGGCAATAGTGCATAAAGATCAGACTAAAATGTATAAATATCAAGAACAAATTTATAAAAAGTCAGGCAAAAATGTAGGAAAGCTGAGGCAAGAAAATGTTCATACTATAGTGGCAGTCTTGAAGTGGCAAGTCCAGAATGTTTAATTTTACAATCAGGCTCATACCTTCATGCTAGTGCACCTAAATTTTGAGAAATGCTGCAGAATTTCACATTTCGATCTTCATTTTTTTTACCAAATAGGGAAAATCGTGGGGAATGTTTCAGTGGAATGATTTTGGAACAAGCCGCCAAGGGTGTTGGCAATGTCCACCGGTTCAGGCGTTGTGACAATCACTGGAAAAGTAAGGAGAGTCTGATGGCTATTGGACTGACCGCCTCGCAGTCAGTGGTGGTCAGCGTGGAAAAGAGAAAACTGCTGGCCATCAGTACAGGCAAATTGAAGGACGTGAAGGACACATTCATCGATGTGCAGCTGAACAAGTGAGTTGAGGGCACATCGATATTCTGAATTTCCTATATTTTGCCCATTATTTCCTCATTTTTAGTCATTTTGTGCTTTTTTCCATAATTTTCGTCAAGTTTTACTGCACCACAAATGAAAGTTTCTGAATAGGTTACTGTTTAATCATTGAATTTGAAACGCAAATTATCCAATAAAATTAATGCGGTTATGCAAACGTTTTTTTTTTGGAGAAATTCCAACGTGGGAATAAAATCTAAAAGAGAATTATAAAAAATAGCTGTGGAATTTATAGTGATTCGCTCTACGGGAAACCAAACTTGATCTTGCTCCTATGTAGCTATACCCACCCAAAATTAGCTACACATTCACAATTTCCATAGTTTGGCAAGACTTCTTGTACTATTTAAGGGATAAAATTCCTGTAATGTTTATATTTTGGGAAAAATTTTCTGTGATGCTTTTGTGTTATATGAAAAAATCTTATAATTCTTTTATATATTGGAAATGAGTTCCTTTAGTACTCCTAATTTTAGAAAAAATTCCTATATTGCTCCTATATTTTCGGAAAAAGAATTTCTGTAAAAGTTAGAGGTTTTTTGGAATAAGTCTTATGTTGGAGAAAATTCTTGTAGTATTTTTAATTTATGGAAAAAATGCGCTGTTTTCTATGTATGACAGCAAACATTTTCGTATGAAGCATTTAATTTCTTTCTGATTCCAGGGACTTGTATGCCAATAACAAGTACGCTAACGATATTTTCCGCATCGACGCCTACACGCCCCATATTTATAGTGTGACATCGCTGGGGAATCTGGCACGTCTCATGGCTGAAACGCCTGAAAGCGAGAGGTTGCGCAAGATCATTACAGGAAAGCAAAAATCCTCGGAAGGAAAACGCAAGCAAGACATCATTGGTAACGTTGCCGCTTCCTCATATTTTCAAAAACCATTTTTTTTAAAATTTGTATCTTGTAGTTGGCAGAATTTTCATACTTTCTTTTAAAAACAGGTTTCAAATTTTGGCATTTCGGAAATACCTAGTTCCCTCCTATGTTACTCATGAGTCCCAAAATGAAGCTTACTATAAAGCAAACTTATACTTATACAGCAAACTGCTGAAATTTTGCTGTTTAAAATTGCAAAAAAATACCAATTGAAATAAAAACCTTGGAAAAGTTACAGTTTTTTCATGAGATTTAAAAAATGCACTCAGAATAGCATTAAAAAGGTGCAGTATTTAACTGCGGTTTTAACTTTTGAAGAAACTTAGAAAAGCATTGGAAAAGCTGCAGTTTTGACAGGGAAACACCTAAAAAAACATTGAAAAAATTGCAGTTTAAATGGTGAAAAACTTAAGAAACATTGTGGAAAAACTGCAGTTTTTTCTACCAGGTCCAGCGTTGCATTATACTTGAATAATCTCCAATGTGTCAGGGGGTAGAGCACCTTAATAACAAATGAAAGATTCTTTCCCACCTGTGTTACATTTCTCCATTATGTTTTATCCTTGCAGAACAGCCATTCTTCCGCGGATTAGAACAGAACCAGCGGGAGGTGGTTCTTAAGGCATACGTCACTGAAAACTACATGCTGGTTGAGGGAATGCCCGGATGCGGCAAGACCACCACCATTGTGGCCCTGATCCAGATGCTACTAGCCAGTGGTCACACCATCCTGTTGACCAGCCACACGCACTCGGCCGTGGACAACGTCCTGCTAAAACTCAAGGCCAAGGGGGTGGACAATTTTTTACGACTTGGAAAGCTCGACAAGGTGCACGACCGTCTGGCCGCAAACACGGATGACTACCTGGTGGAACAGGCTAAATCACTTGAACAACTCAATAAAATATTTAACTCGAAGGCAAGTTTTTATGCAATTTTTTTTCTACCTTGTTTGTGGCAAAATACTGACTGGGGTGGGATAGCTCTGAGAAACTGTGGCAATATTTCCTATATTAGATTTTTAAATTGGCCCTATATTTTAAACATCATTTCTTCATAATTTCTCACAGTTTCCATGCTTTGCAAATGAAATTTGGAGTAAATTTCCCATTTTTTTATTTTTGAAAGTTGAGCTTAAATTTATATAATTTGGAAAAGAAATTATCATATAAAATTCTTATAATATGAAGAAAATTTCTATACTTTCTTCATAAAATTCCTGTAATAGTTGCTAGGTATTTTGTTAGGAAAAATTCCTTTATTTTAGTGAAGAATATATCTGGGATATTCCCTAGAATGGAAATATTAATTTAATGTAATTCCTATAACTAGAATAATTTTTCTGCATTGGACGATAAAAATTACTATTCAACCTAGAAGATATTCCCATAATTTGAGGAAAATTACTTAATATTTCTATATTTTTATAACTACATGCAATTCCCATAATATTGTTATATTAAGAAAATCAATTCCTATAATACTCCTGTGTTTTAGTAAAATATTTTCCTATGTCAGACAGCAAACATTACAGCCATTTAAAGCAAAATGGAAAATGTGAAAACTTTAAAGGAGTTGACAAAATTCTCTAAAAGAAATCTAAAATGTTGCAAAATAAAAGTATCTGCAGAAAGCGCATTCCTGTAAAAAAATTTCAATTTATGTTCTGCAGAATGTAAGCTGCTTGAAAGTTTCTGATGAAACATCTGCTTCGGCAGAAATCCTGATGAACCCTTTGTTTTCTTCAAGACGCAAATGTCAATGTTTCTGAAAAAAGTCATCACATGAATTCCGAAACTTTATGTAAAGATTTTTTCCAAGTGGGATTGGAGCGCTTTCAAAACACTCACAAATAAAAAATGGGGGAAATTATTAGAAATAAATGCTATTTAAAATGATCCTGCCACATTCCAGTATTATTTTCTCACCAATTTTATGAAAAACTATAATGATCACAATATTTTGTTGTAGAAATTAGTGGCCACCACGTGTTTGGGCACCAATCATGCGCTGTTCAAGCACAGGAAATCCTTCGACTATTGCATCATCGACGAGGCCACCCAGGTTCTGCAGCCTGTCACTTTGGGTCCCTTGTTCCTGAGCAAACGGTTCATCCTGTTCGGAGACTCCAAGCAGCTGCCACCTGTCGTTAGAAGCAAAGATGCTAAGTGAGTTTTTCTTACTAGAGAGCTATTTCTTTGAAAGTTTAAGTCTGACCATTAGCCGGGTATCTGTGCATTATAGCGAAAAATTTCAGAACTTGTTACCCATAAAAAAAAGGGAAAATATTATGAAAATTTTAATGTGAGTTAGTTAAACTTATCATTTATTGGTTTTGTAATTTTCACCGAGAAAGTAGTAGAAATTCCTTTTGACAACGAAAATTTTAAAAATATTTTTGTCTAATCTACAGTCAGGGGTTTTCTGCTTAATTTTTTTTAAAGAAATCACGAAGAGAACTTTTGTGAAATACCTAATGCATAATTTAGATATTGTCTTCTAAAAGTAAATACATGTAAATGAGAAGTTTTGTCATTTTAATATAAGAAATTTTGTGAAAAATATATTATGAAAATAAAAATTCAAAAAAAATTTTCCATTGTCTTGAGAAAATATTAAATTTTTTGAAGAAATATAAACAAAAAGACTTCCATACTTTAAAAAAAAATTATATAAGTGAAATTTACAGGAATATAATATTTCCTTGAATAACTGAAAATTTCCTACTTTAAGGAAAGAGGGAATGGACGAGAGCCTGTTTCTGCATCTCCAAAAATACAGCCCGGCCATGACTTTGCACGTGCAGTTCCGAATGAACGAGTGAGTTTCTATTATCTTGCCTTGGTGTGATGATTAATATCTGACTATGACAAGAAAATAATAGGCAAAATAACTGCAAAATGAGTGAAAAATGTGATATTTTAGATGATTCGACAAATTTCTAAAAAAAAAAAATTGAAATACAAAATATGGGCATCCCCTGCAAACAAAGTTGAATCATCAAGAATTATGAAAAATGTAAAAATATGTCTATGTAAATAATGTGATTTTTTTGTTTTAACTTGACTTAAATCCCTTTAAAAATGAGCTACTGAGTTGTAAAATAAAGGTATCGTCTGTTAAACAAATTTGATCATTCAAAACAATAAATAAAAATAAATTTAAGAAAAATGGGGGGGTGGGGGGAATAAGCAAGCTGCATGGAAAAGTATGATAATTTTTTAAAATGTTATCCCTTCTGCCATAATTAAGTTTCAGGCATAAATTTAAGAATTTCTGCTGAATAGTTTTAATTTATGTTCTGCAGAAATGTAAGCGTAGAACTCGTGATGAAGTTAGTGTTATGCAGAACATGAATATCAGTTTTTCTGCAGAAAGTCGTGACCCGTTGTATTCTGAGAATGATTTCTGCGGAAACTTTTTGTATGGGATTGTGAAAATGTGAAAAACTATATTATTATTTTGCTATTCATTTTAAGGGAAATTATGAACCTCGCGAATAAATATGTGTACGAGGGTCAACTGAAATGTAATAACAAAAGCATACGCGACGCTGTCCTGACGCTGCCGACTGTGGTGACGGTTTCGAATACCTGGCTAAAAGACGTCGCTTCCACGTCCATGGTGAAGTCGGTACTGTTGCTGAACACAGAACAACTGGTTTCCAGGGGCGGATTGGAAACGATGGCGGCGAGCAAGACCTACAACAGTTCCGAAGCCGTTATCGTTTTGGGTATCGTCAAGTTTTTGCTGAAGGTACGGCAATTTCGATAAAAAAAAGTATTTTTAATTTTTTTTTATAGTTGAAAAATGTTTTTTTGTCCATACTTCTCTTTGTAATTGTTTAATATAAATATTCTGGCTGATTTTCATTTTTGGTTTTTCTAATAGTCCAAGTTAAAGGGCGAGCAAGTGGGTGTGATAACGCCATACAGAAAACAGGTGGATCACATACGACGGGAACTTGCGGACGTGCAGGAGGGAAGCGACGAGAGGGAAGAATACGCCAAGGTGGAAGTGAACACAGTGGACCAATTTCAAGGGAAAGACAAAGACGTCATAATTATTTCGTTCGTTCGAAGCACGAAAGACACTCCAGATACTCAGGTAATCTCAAATCATCTGAAAGAAAAAAAAGCTGAAATTGTAAACAGGTGGTTTTACCTTGGGGACTTTAGTTTTGTATGCCCATGATCCCTTATATACTGTTTAAAAAAAAAACACTGGGATCTTTAAACTTCTATAAGGGTCCCTTACACTATGTAAGTGAAATTATGAAATTGAAAACTGAGAATTTTTAATGGAATTTAATATGGATTGGGAAATTTTTTTCTGAAGGTCTCTCTCTCTCCCTCTTAAGTTCTGATTGGGTGACAGACTGACTGACTGAAAATTATTCTCCTGATGGGATTTACAGGCAAAGAAGGTTATCTCTGGATAATCGATGCCTAGCCCAAATGGCAGGCCCTAGAAACAGGAAATTTGGACATTACATTCCTGTAATTACTTAAGTAAATTCGTAGTAGAAATTTTCCAAAATCCCACTCCTAAGATGAGCTAGGGCAATAAAGTGATCTATGGACAATGAATGCCCAGCCCAAACCACTGGTACTTATAGGGACATGAAATATGGACATTTTATTCCAGTAATGCCTTGACCAACTAGTTACTTATAAAAAAGGCGATTTGATAACTGCGAAGTTTGAATCGGATTAAAAATAGTAATTTTATTTTTCCAAGTTTCATGCCTTTCCGTTATTTATGAAAAATCTGAGAATTTTAGATGGCGTTTATTTTTGACCTAATTTTCTTTTCTCACTTGTTAGGACGACGAAATTTTAAACGACAAAAGGCGTATCAACGTCGCCATCACCCGAGCTAAAATAAAGCTTGTGATGATCGGCAATTGCAACACGATCAAGGCCTACCAGCCAATTAACCAACTGATCGGAATACTAAAAGACGAACATAAAATCACGTTGCCTCCGGAATGCCTGCCATTTGATAGCGGCATATAGGTTAATTAATACGTTTTTAGATTTTCACATTTTGTGCTAAGCAATATCAATAGACCAATTGAGTTTTTCTAGTTAATATTTTTTTATGAAAGTAAATGACTTTTCATGAAGTACCGGTACCACAGAATGTTTACCAGAGACATGCGGGTATTACGTACCAGTTTATACAAATTAAGTTTTTTTAGATTTTCACATTTTATGCTAAGCAATATCACTAGAACAACTTAAGTTTTTCTAGGCAATATTTTTTCATGAAAATAAATGTCTTTTCGTGAAGTACGGTACCACAGAATTTGTACGAGATACTGGTACGGGCATTTCTGTTAATTTATATTACTAGTGCAAATTGAGTTTTTATAGATATGTTTGCATGGAAAAAAAGAATAAATGACTTTTCAGGAATTAGTCCAGAATGTGTACCAAGTACCTATCAATAATATTACCAGTTTTTCACAGGTATAAAAAACATGTACAAATTACATGATGATATCTGAAAATAAATAGCTTTTCATGAATTAGCCCAGATTTTTTTTTTAATTTGGCACCATATTTCACATATCGTGCCCATTATTTAAAAAATGACATTAATTTTGTGACATTTTATAGTTTTGAATATTTGGTTTTATTTTATCAGAGATTATAATCTCTGATTTTATTGGGGATGAAGTAGTGAAAGTGATGTACGTGTATTGTATTACTAAATGCTGAAAGCTCCCAAGGCATTCCTAAAATGGTTAGGATAATATGCGCTATTATTTCCTAACTATTAGGGCATAGGGATTACTATCGAGCCTACGGTACAATGTTGCAGGCAGATTGTTAATAACTACTTATTATACAAATACTTGTAGGTAAATAATTCCAGTGATGATATCTTAAACTACTTAAAGTTAAATTTGCAAATAAACATACGCATTAAATGTGCAACAAATGCATTGCACGCCATAGCCAAAAAGTTTCAAGAGAGTTGCAAAATGGCGACCAAAGGCGATCGTCGCCAATGATGACAGCGATCTGGTGAGTTTTTTCTGTTTTTCAAAAGTTCTAACTAAAGTTATTTCATGAGGACATTCACAGTTTTGAAGAAAAACCTACGAAATTTACCCAAGTATGTAGAATTGGTGACTGGTCAAATTCTCAGTACCAGAATATGAAAACTAGCTAGTCCACATCGAGGGGGGTATGGGTGTATCACCCCAAATGCTGTGTGTAAAAAGCTCAAAGATCTGCATCCTCCCATAGGTTCCCACTTTCTGGAAAATCCTGGAATGTCCTGAAAATGAAAAAAATGTCAGGGAATGTCCTAGCCTCCTGGGAAACTTGTGGCATGTATTGGAAAATCCTGGAAATAAGCACATTTTTGAGTGTTTTGACCAAAAAAATCCCCTGTGGCGCAATTTGTCAATTTTTACATGTAATACTATAACCAGTAAAAAATTGTAATTATTCATACTGCTAAATTGTGTTTATCCAATCTCTTTATTAAAACAATTTCAATTAAAAGTTATGTTCTATTGTAAAAACATTGTCAACAGAACCACCACTTAATGATGGCACGTCTTACATCACTCTTCAATATAAATGAATAAAAAATAAAAATCCATGGGCACAGAATTAAAATCTATATTACATTCCAGTTTGTCTAATCCGGAGCTTGATCTGTGGGCGCAACTTCTAATAATAACTGCAAAAATACTGTTATTTTTCCTGGAAAGAAAATATGAAGCCGATATAATATATACAAATACACTTGTAAAAAATGTATTAACTAGTGTATTAACTAGCTTACTCATGATTTTGAGCTCAACTTTGTAGTAAACAAAAGGAACGTAAAAAAAGAGACCAGCAATGATGAACAGGGTGGCATAAAGGTATTCCATTTGGGGATTATCAATGATAGGAGCAACAACCAGGTAGACAGATATGATTAGCACAATTATTGGGACCATGATATTCACCTAAAGTAATTCAATTTAAGTTATTTAGTTTACGTTTGAATGTTTCATATCGATGGCTTAATTCACAAGTAACGAATGAGCTAATTTTTCAAAAATGAGATAAATGAACCATTGTAATCCTGGAAGTGTCCCTAATTAACCTGAAGTTACAGAAGTGATGAGTTGGCCTAGTGAATATCCAACAAGATATCTCTAAAAGTTACAAGTAGTGAATGGTACCATTCGCTAGTTTACCTTTTACGAATTTCTCGGGACATGGATTTTTATAACAATCACATTCGCTACTTTTTTTTCATTCACTTTATTCAAAAGGCAAACTAATGGATGTGCACATTCGCTACTTTACACTTTATTTCGCTTTCCTGCAAACTTAATCAAAGTCAAACTAGCGAATGTGCATTGCACAGCCTTTTATTTCTCAAAGTACTTAATTAATTAAAATTGTTTCATCTGTTCACTAAATTTCACTTTTCTAACATTGTTTATTTCCAAATTATACTTTTTTTTCCATAAAAAGACTATTGACTCGAAAGCAACTTTTGGTTCATTCGCTACTAGTGAATTGAGCCATCGATATAGTTGGTCTGCCATCGTAATGCCTATAGAGCACAGACTAAATGTCAAATAAAATTGTAATTTCTGCTCTGGTAACAAACTTACTTTGTAGGGTCTTGGCAAATCTTTCTGAGTCCACCTCATAACAATAAGAGCTAACATGGCACCCCCGTAAAATATCCATGCCGTAAAACTGAAAAAGTCAATAAGGCTGCTAATGTTGCCAGGAATGATCATAATAAGAGCAATGATTGCCTGAAAATAAATTAAAACACAAACTGGAGACACTCTGTTAACTATTTTAAATGCAATGAGAAGCAGATTTAAAGATTTTGAAATTACGTTGAAAATCAAGGCTGGGCTTGGTGTAAAACGTTTGGCGTTAACGTAGGACAGAATATCAACAAGATGACCTTCTCTAGCTGCTACATAACATAATCTGAAAACAAAATATTTTTATTACAAAATTACGGTAGTTAACTTTGAAATTGGGCTTATTTTAATTAGAACGGAAATGTTAAAATATACCTTCCTCCGGTAAAACAACTCCCATTTGCTGCCCCGAATGTAGAGCAGGCAACAAATAATGGAATGCACCAAGATAGTACTCCAAGAACTCTTCCACCAAATGTCTATGTCAAAAGAAAGTCATATTGACAGATGTATTACGTGTCTATGTGAGCATGAATTTGAAGTTTTCATCATAGGGTATTGAAGATAGGACGCTAAATAAGTTAACTAGATAAATTAGCTAAATATTTGATACTTTATCTTGTGATGATTAATTGCAAGAAGTAATTTTATTATTATAAAAGACCAAAAAATACAGTTAGCAATATCATATCAAATAATCTGCATTTATTAATATCTTTAAGGACTTAACTAAAATAATTCATTGAAATAACCTGGTCTGTAAAATATGGGGGGGGGGGGGGAAGTTGGGGGAAAGTGAACAGGCATGCTGGAATAGAAAGTCGCAAATTTTAAAGAATTTGACAAAAACTTTCTAAAAAAAATGCATAGTTGAGGTATTAGTATCCTTTTCTATAGAAATTGAGAATTTCCGAATTAATATGAATAATTTCTGCTGAAAATATAAAGATTTATGCTCAGTGAGATTAAGCTTATTTTGGCGTTGTTACCTTTGCATACGCTGTAGTCAGCCAATTTACAAGTAGCCTAGTTCTTAACTCCATCAGAGTTTACAAACCAAACGCAAAAATGCAAGCATGCTGGCGCTGCTCTCTGTGATTTTCCTGTACAAAGAATTTCTGGAGCCACTTTTTCCACTACACTTATATAAATGACTGAGCCCACTGATCAGTGACTGAGCCGTAATTGGCGAGAAAACAGTGGCCACAAGATTAAAGTTCCGTAATTTCTGTGAACTCATTTGGTACTCTACCTATTTAGGTAGATCACGAGTGGGTAACCCTTTTGGTTACCCGGCATCATTATCCAAAATGCAAAAACAGCAGATGCTACAACCATAATACGCCAAAATACGCCTATTGTTCCTGAAAAAAATCGTGCTGAAACTTCTAGTTTAAATTTGATCATGGATTATTTAAGTTTACAATTGAGCATAATTTATTTTCTTTTTTCTTTCAGAATAATCAAGTTTCGTATTGTGGGATAGTATTGTTGGATTCTTCAGCAAGCTTAATTTACAGGTGGGTTAATTGCAAATAATGAGAATGTCAATAGGCCTACTAGAATCGAATATCTGATATAGATTTTTAAGTTATTTATTAAATGTGAAAACAAAGTCACTTCTATAAGTGGAAGATCACTCTAAAAAACTGTTTACCAACGGTTACTAGCGTGAGAAAAAATACATTTATTTGTTATTTAATAAACAAAATAAACGTTTCAAAATTTTTAATTGAGCATCAAAAGACTACGTCATCAGGCAACACTTGCCCACTAAGCGATACTTTTTGCGCATAATGCAGGCGCACACCTTTCAGTTTGATTTGTTCCATATCAGCTCAAGCCAATTAAGGGAACAAAATGATGCTCGGTTGCATGATTGAAGCAAGCAAGGTTTGTGAAATTTTAGGAAATTAACTTTTTCTCATTGTATTGTCAGTTGGGTAAAATTTTTTTAGGGTGATCTTCCCCAAAAAGAGCTAAAGGAAAAAGTAGGAACAGAGTATTTGACAAATAGCAGAATAGTTGATATTTTTAAAACATTATGTAATACTTACCACTGCAACTGCCTCTGAAGCTAACAGCTCTTCTGGTGACATCACAGTCAAGTAGGCAATGTTGACAAGAATGTAACAAACTGTAACTAGCGGTATACCAAGAATGATTGATCGAGGAAGGTTTCTAAAATCAAAAGATACCAAAGAAAGTATTCGAATCGGCTGTTAATCCCAAAATGCTTATTGCAATGACTAACCAGTTGGTTTTGAAATACATACACAAATGGATTGATTATTTCTTCAGTTACATAATTTAAGTTGTTCCTAAATAACAATTTGTTTATCATCATTATATTTTCAATAATACGTTGACATCAGCACTAGGTATCAGCCATCCCAACTCTCGGGTTTAATTTTGAATTTTTGAAAATAAGTTGTACCGGGTTTGTTTGTTTAAATTCGAGAATCGTAATTTGCAAGATGTACAGAGATATGGGGTCTTTAAAATTTTTTGCAATTTATGTTACATGTATAAGTTAATGAATCTCTTTCTCAGCATTTAAAATGTGGAAAAGTCAGGGAAAATCTTACACATATTTATTGCTACCTACCATCCATCATATGCCCATAAGCCATTGTAAAATGCAGTTGCTATATCACCAAAGGATGTTGTTGATCCCTCAAATCCAGTGGCCAGATATTGTGTGTTTCCTGCATTAGAGGAAAAATATTCATATTATTTTTGAAAATTAAGACTAAAATTCGTGAAACTGAGAAATGATTTGAAGAATAAATTACCTTCCCCTAATTTGACTAGACCCCCGACTACTATTATAAGAATAGCCAGCAATTTAGCTGCTGTGAAAATATTTTGTATCGATGTGGCCATTTTAACACTGAAGCAATTAATAAATGTGATGATACCTGGAATATTGAGGAGTAATTAATTACAACGAAACTTTATCAGAGCAAATACTGATGATATTTTCATCTTAAACTGAACATTTTTCTCCATGTTAAAGGCGCATTGTCTCGAGAAATTTTATGTCCGAAAATGGCTCATGCATTGGGCCTCATTTTGGAATAAAAATTTCGTTAGACAGCGCACCTTTAATTTCCTATAGGCTTCGACCCTTTGCTTGGGGGAGGCACCATAACACGTTAAAATCCCAATAAAAGTCAGATTTTGCTGAAAGGTGGCGCGGTTTCTCATGAAATTAAATTCCAAAAGCAGCAAATTGCGTTAAAAGCAGCTCACCAAGGGGCAAAGACTAGCAAATTTTGTGGGGAAATTATCTCACCAGGTGCCAACACTTGCTATACACTCGAAGCCTATTGGTCTAGATAATAATAGCATGGAGGAAAGAATTCTTTTTTGAAAAATGATATAACAGTACCGGTACAAATAACAAGATATATTTGATTTTTAAAAAAATATATATATTATTTAAAAAAATACTTCATGCTGTTTACTAATACATGCACGACATTTATCAAATTAAATTGGTGCTAAATTACGAGCACTATCACATGCAATATTTCATAATATGCTTCACAATTATTCCAATTTCAAAAACAATTGAAATCTGAAGTGAAATGAGTTTAATTTCAGTATATTTATGTATGAAATTGGGTCAGTAATTCTGGAGCATCCTGAATATTTATTCAAATGGAATGTGAATGTCATGCACTTACAAATGGTTGCCCCTGCTAAGCATTTTAGGGCTACATCAGGAGACGTGCAACTTGGAAAAAATGGTCGCACTGCATATTCTGTAAATTAGTTGATTATTTTTATTGATATCAAACTTTTGAGTTTAAAAAATGTAATTATAAAATTAAAAAGTAAAAAAATAAAACGCGCCTGCAGTGCTTAATGATATGATGGCCAAACTAGAAGGCCGCATCACTAGAACGGATGTCCAACTGTACAAGAAAGCAGGAATGTCCTGCATTGGTTTTAATTTGGGGCCAAATGCATGCCTATAATATTGATACTCGCCACCAGACTAAAACATTAAAAGTGGTAGAAATTAGCACTAATTACACGTCCGAATGACATATGTTCAAAATGCTTTGAAAACCACCTTGGGTATCAGGGTTCCTAGTTCGGCATAGCATAATGCACCTGAAAAATAAAAAGTGCAACATGCCATGCTGTAAAACTGTAAAAAAAACTCAAATAATTCGAGCGCTAATGAACACTTTAGCACATTACTTAAAGGGGAAGTCCAGTGTAAAACGAAAAAAAAATATGCTGTAGTTTAGTTGTCGAAAGGAAAGAAATCAAAATTCATTTTTGAAAAATAAAGTAAATAAACAAATAATAAAATAAATAAAGTTGTAAAAAATGCAGTTGTGACGTTTCATGACGTTTCACTGCATCATCATGTCAAAAAAGCTGTCTGGAATGTGTATGTGTATTAGGGCGAATTCCTGAAATATTTTCCATGCTTACGTCACATTGGTGTCATGCAACGTCACGGCTGAATGTTTTGCAAGTTGAATTTAATTTTTGAAAAACCTCTGGACTTTCCCTTTAACTATCAAACTGGTGAGAATAGTAATCTTTAAATTTATGCTGAAAATAAAACATGCAGCTAGCAATGGGCACTGTAGACTGACAGGCAGCTTATAAAAATAGGCAAATCAGGCAGGAAAGAAAAGGACAGGATTTTTCGTTCAATTTGGAATTCCTGGAGCCATTACTTACCTATTGTAAAGGCGCCAATGAATTTAACAGCGAGAACCGGTGGGGCACAACCAACTATAAAGGGCTCAACTACGTACTCAGCAAAGCTGAGACAGATTATGCCCAACATTGAAGGTTTTAGGATAAAGATGGAAACCCAAGAAAATAGAAAGGCAGACAGAGAACCAAAAGCTTCCAGAAAATAAGAATACTCAGCCCCTATAGTCGAGAAAAAAAGGAGTGAATAGATGGACTAAAGCTGCCCCTTGCATGGATTCAGGTGCTGAAAATATTGGCTACAAACCACTTTTGGTGATCATGGTTCCCAACTCCGCATAAGCCAGAGCCCCTGTTTGTTAGAAAGCAAGCAGTATAGAAACAGGAATGAGTGTAATTAATGGCATGGGGTAGTGCGAATGTTAGTTAGTGTAAATTTTTTTTAGATATTCACCTGCAACCATGATTAACAGAAAAATTGTAAAATTACTTTAGCTTAAAGTCAGTGAATATGACTGTTTAGTCAGACTGACCTTAAATTAGTTCAGATTACTCTGCCCAGGGACCAGAAATGAAACCAGAGGTTGTGCGTGTATATTTCTTAGATACTCGTATTTGATTAAATTTGCAAGTGAAAGGCTCATCTGGTTTCAAGGGTTTCAAAGTAGAAAAAGCAGGCAAATGGAACGTTCCTAGTTTCCTTCCTGGTCGCTAGGTGGTGGAATATGAACTATGTTATGGTTAGTCTGACTATAACCAAAACCTGGATGGTTTGACTTTCACTCAACTGATTGCTACTCCTTCCCCCAAAGAAATTTTATAAATCTATTTTATATGCTCACACCGTATTGTATGAGTAAAAGGAAAGTCTCACTTAATGGCAAGTGATTTTTTAAATGCCAAAATATGACATAACAATAGAAACCAATTGCCAAAAGTTATGAAACTCATTTGCAGTGCTATTTTCCCTGATCTCAGGAATACTTGAATCGTAAAATCTCAGAAATTTTAGCGCCATCTGTTAGTAATGGTAGAAAGAGTAACCATTGGAATCATTCAATTTTGGCTCCTATTTTCCTTCTATGCAGCGATGCATAAAAAGAATGTATTAAAACAAATTTCAAAACTTAAATTCCAGTTTTTACAAAAGTTTGTTTTTTATTTTTTATATGGTGGAAATTTTCTATGATTTTCAGTAGCACACTTTCCCTTTTGAAGTATTTAAAAATAATATCTAGCTGGTATTTACCAAATCATTATCAAAGATTTACGATTTAAAATTACAGTAAAAAAAGGGGGGAAACTTGTAATTTATGTTGAAATGAAACGGTGTTTACCTAGCATTGATAAGACTCCGCAGGCTCCCCATACCACTAAACTTAAGCCAACCGAACCCGTTCTTTGTAGCAGTCCTTTGGGAGAAACAAAGATGCCAGATCCTGCAATAAATGTAACAAGTTAAGTATTGGTCAATCGCCTGAATAAGATGGTATTTAATGAGAAATTTTCGATTGGCTACCTAGAACACCTAGATTAATAGGTGTCGTCAACCACTCAGTTCTTCAGCCAGACCCGCTAGGAGGGCAATTTGATCTGATTTTAAGAAAGCAAGATCAAAGTTTCGTGCAAATACATTGATTGCGTGCATTGATCGATTTGTATAATCAGCAATTGAAATATTTACTCAATTGAGAAATAACTAAATCTGATAATATTTCGAAAAAGAAAAATATGTTTATGGGACTCCTTAGGACTAGAACTATACACCAAATTTATGTACCGTCTTGATCTTGATGTGAATAAACGTGCAAGATTAAAGCATAGTAATGTTAAAAGTACCCACCTATCATTGTGCCCACAATTAAGGCCGTGCCACTAATTAATCCTACTCGGCGCTGCAAGTGCAACTTGCCGCCATCTTCTTCTGTCACCACATCTTTGATGGGATTGTCCTTTAGCCCTACCTGGGAAAATCCACTACCCACAGAAGGAGACGTGCGCAATGTGGTCCCATCTTCTGTGTTGGCTAAAATAGAGAAAAGTGAGAATTAGAATTTATTAAATTTAATCAGCGTAGGACGGTAGCACCCACGTCCCACTCAAAATTCGATACATTCAATAGAATTCCTACAGATGCATTGAAAGTTATTTAAAAATCGCTGCTAACAATATCTGTCAATCATCAGATTTCAATCGTATGATTTTTTGAAACAAAATAGTTGATTTAAAACAAAGAAAGAAAAATTGGTAGTTTTATTAGCAGCCTGACAAAGTAAAGCGACACTCCTCACAAATGTTTTGTTCCAAAATGGGGCTCTACAGACTATCATATTTTTCGCAATCAATATTGTATTGCAATCTACCAGCAAATATTATTATCTATTCACAAGTTTCTTAAATAGATGTTAAACAATATGAAGAGCTGAGATCGAAAACCACATGAGTCCAGATTTCTTGTTTTGAGAAAAATGCACTTAAAAGAAAATAAAATTTATTGCATTAAAATTAGTTATTTTTAAATTGTGAGCTTAATTTTAAAGATAGAAACGTGTGCTTTGGGTTGCACCTTTACATTTTGGTTCCCTCAAATTAAATCTACTTGTTCGGAGTCCACGTTAACCCTATAGGCCTACCCAAACTTGAGTACCGTACCTAATACCCAAAATTTTGTACATAGTGATCTTTATTGGTCAAAATTAGCAATGTTTTCCTAACTTACCCCTACTTTTCATTGACTAATGGCCGAGTGCACCAACCAAAGATAAATTTCCAGTTAACAAATAAATAGTTGTGGATAACTGTTTGTGCATAGAAAAACCTTCTAACTATTTGTTAAAATGTATTTTAACTATTGAATAAACCCTAACAGAGGTTGGTGCACTCGGCCGTTAATAATTAGCAGATAGAACAACACTTTGGTTACAA
Organism: Proteroiulus fuscus; assembly: GCA_034700285.1. Classification (NCBI taxonomy): domain Eukaryota; kingdom Metazoa; phylum Arthropoda; class Diplopoda; order Julida; family Blaniulidae; genus Proteroiulus; species Proteroiulus fuscus. The sequence continues at coordinate 4,745 of JAQIXP010000236.1, read as the reverse complement.
TTTTATATTAATATCTCAATTTCAGCAAAATTGGATTCATGTGGTTTTTGATCTCAGCTCCTCAATTATGTAGGCACTTTAGTATTCTCATAGTTCTTGCAGCATGAAAATGGATCCTGTCTTGCTATGTGGTTGACTGACTGGTCTAAGTGCAACTTAATATATAGTATTCTGTTTTCATTTTGTAACATATAGTATATTGCATAAGGAAACTAAAGCACCTATAAATATAGTATTTGAGTTTATTGAAAGTCACTTTGTACTTATAAACTGTACTAGTGTTGAAATAGTTTATTTTTCATTACGGTTGGTTGAATTTACTTTTTAATGAAATTGTTGAGTTTAGTTTTGGGCGACGGATCGAGTTTTCTGTATTTGATTCCCGTTGGATATCTAGAGATTCGAATCACCCTTTGGGCTCGATGTTACGAGAGATATTCAATTTAGTTTTATTTTATTATAAATTATTGATCGGTATGATTGAATTACCTGAGATGAGAAGCCAGGCACTTTACGTAAACCTGAAACGTCTTTCCATCAAAAGGATATAAAAGTTTGATAGGAATAATGCAAGAGTATAAGAATAATGTCATATTTTGTTTTAAAATTGGCATTTAATAAAGTGAAAAGTGAGCTTCTATCAAAAATTTAAACATTTCTTTGCCGAATGATGACTTGGTCGAAATTATTAAAAATACCAAGTTATTTTTTACAGTTTTGTGTAGATGATGACCATGAAGTAATTCAATTCAACTCAATACCGTGAAATACAGTTTTAATAAATGATTATAAACTTTTGGATGTAAAGCATATATGAATTCATTTTTGGAGCATTTACAAATATTATGTTACGTATTTGGGTGGATATTCCAAAACTTCGTAATAGCAAATTAATGAAAATTGTATTACTTTAATTTGTATTGCAACTGTTTGTTTGTTTGCAACTGAATTTCTTTAATTTCAGCTTTGAAATCCAACACTCAAAACAGTGTTATGCAAATGTTGCAACATAAAAACAGCTGAAAATAGGGACACTTTTTTACTTTATTTGCCTTTCATTACACAGGGCGGCCATCTTGTTTTGATGTAATAGAAAGTCATCAAAATTGTGACCTTCACAGCAAATTAAGGACGTCTTTATATGATGTATTCTGAGATTGAGTACTCAGTAGTAACGTTGCAACTTTTTGATGAATTTAGGAAAGATAGGCCTACTTATTGTTAAGTTCTGTTGAACCAGGGATAGAACTGTGATGTAACACATACAGGCAGATTCAAATCAAGGGATACAAGTGGTTAACAAAGAAATGATCCTATTACTTTTATAAGCTTCTCTTCCTTTAGAACTAAATAATTCTTGGTTAGTTTTAAAGGAATCACCCTGTATACATTCCCATACATCTTATGAGGTTCTTATAGTCTCCCTGACAACAAAAATTTAATATCTAAGCATTGAAAGCAATAGAAGTTGAGTAGTCAACTGCTAATACTCAAATGCTAGTTTATTAATTGAGTTTTAATTAAAAATGCCAACAGCCATTATGTATTATGTTGGATCAGTTTATCCCAAATTGCTAAATCTAATACTAGATTTTAATTGATTTTCTAAGAATGACAACCCATATTAGGTCCAAGAAGTATTTCTGGAATTGCTATTTTTGTTCAAATGATTCAATAACGTTATCTAAAGTTTTTTCTTACAGCCTTTTGATGCTGCAAATACTTAAAATTATGTTTGAGATCTTTATCTTTAAAAATCAATACAAATTGAAAGGTTTCCAAATACCTTTTCTACATTAGGGATAACCTCATATAACGTATCTTAAGTTATTTTCACATAATCAGAAGCATTCCTAATAATGACTGAGCTATTTTATATATTAATTTTTATGAAAATTTTAGTTTTCTAATGGTAAAACAGAATTTCTCTACCTGGTATATAGCCACGACTGGTACGTCCCATGTTGTAATCAAGAATTGGGCAAATGTGCACCGATATAGAACCGAGTTAAATGTAACTGAATAAATTAACAACAGCAATATTTCATACTGCTTTTGCGAATATTAATGTAAATGCTCAAGTACTTGCTAACTATTATATATATATATATGACGTTGAGAAAACGCCCATGAATTATTCAGGAAATTACTTTTGAAATTGTGCAGAATTGATTTACAAATTTTGTGCATTTTTGCGTAATGGTGGTTTCCCTTTTTTCCTATACGTTGAGCAAGCTCTTGCATTTCTTAAGAATTCAATGTTTAACTTATGAGGAAAATCTTCAGATTCATTGAAGGTCGAGTACCTTTGCAGTTTATGCAGTTCAATTTTTAATCTAAATACATGTAAGAGTTGTTTATTAGACCAAATATTATAAACATTTTTAAAAAAGAAAACAAATCGCTTAACTACTAATGTGTTAAATTTGAATTTTTTGGCACCATTCAATTTTTCATACTATTAATTTTACTAAGTACATGGTATGATGGTATGATAGATTGCATGTCAAGAAACGCATAATGTATTAGAGCTACAGTGTGTATTTTAAAAATATTTCAACTTTAAAATTTCAGTTTTGAACTTTTGTTTTAATCAAGAGAATATAAGTGCTGAGATGTGCACATTATATTTGACAAATTGTCATCAAGAGTTACCAATTTTCTAAATTTTTCTAAATATTTTAGGATTTCTTAATTTTTCTACCATGTCAACAAATGATTTTGAACAATCTACTGCGATTACCTGTCTTTAACTCGATCACTTTATTTTTCAAGTAATTTATATATAATATTTAAAAGTTCATTTAAACAATATTTCTGATTCATTTTTTGTTGTTAAAATGGCTAACAAGTGTTTTAATTATGTCTTAATGATGCCAAAATGGCTAGCTAGTGTTTTAATTATGTCTTAACTAGCCTTAGAGGTAAAGTTTTGTCATTGTGGCAAGTTCTTTTTTGTAAGAAAGAAAGGATAAGTTAAATGTGAAAACTGATATTAAAATTTTTAATCAAATTTACCAATTACAAGTTATAGATTATTATTGTTGAAAAAGCTTGAGTTGCTGAGAAATGACATTCACTGCACAGTGCCATATTTACATTTTTGCTACTAGCACCATCTGTTAGTTAGTGTGGTTAACTTTACCATTTAAAGTGCTTCACCATAATCACCAATAGATGGTGCTGGAAAATGTGAACCAGTTGGCAATATGGAGCTGTTCACTTTTTTTCAGAAAATTCATAATTGTTGACTTAGTGTAAGTTAGATTAAAATTTGGTTTTCAATAATCATTCTTCCATTAAATTTGTCTCACTTTTCCTTTAAAAAAAATTGCTTATCATAAGACTTTCCCTTTAACATGTTCCATATTGTATCACCTAGTGTCCAGTAAAGAAACTTAACTATAAACAGCGAATAATTATTGCACGTGGCATATGTTGGTGGTTTCCTTCCTGACCACTAGGTGGTGAAATATGGAATATGCTAAGGTCTGTCAGACTGGATAATTAAAGTTTAAAAAACTTTACATAATTCACTGATTAAGTTAGAAGATATTCCTTGGATACTTAACTGTTCAGTTTGTACACCCACTCATTGCTCCTTTAACTTATCCCTGGTACGCCTACGTTAAGAGTTCCTTCTTACAAAAATCGGTTACATGTAACTAGTTCTGCACGAATTGATACTTGAAGATATTGATGAGTGAGGCAGACATTGGCAAATTAGGTTTGCCACACTATGAAATTGTGATATATATTACAATATATTAGGCTTTGTGTATTTGAGATGTTATAGACCTTGATGAGGTTGGATGGGTGCAGGAGTCTTCAGACTCTTATCTCTGAAAAGCAGATTTTTGAGTGGGTTGTGTTGAAGGCATATAATCTGGGGATTAATTCTATTTTCTATGTGCTTATAAGACCTGACCTGTATATATTAACATTTAGTTATACAAAAATAGTTTTTGAATATTCAACCCATGTTCAACGAAATGAACCAAAATCCATTCAACTAGTAAACAAATTATCCCAATTAATCAATCTCTCGTCAGCATAATCAAGTTTAGATTATTGGACTTGACTATGCAAATAAATATATATGTCAATTTCATCAAATCTCTGTTAAAGTTTTGTCAGCTATAATTTTATTCATGAGTGTGTAAATTGTTCAACTCCATTTGGGATCCCATCTATGGAGAAAACTCAAAACCATTCTATTATTATTTAAACTATTCTTACCTTCATTGTAGTATCCTTGTTTAATATCTGACATATCAAGGAATACCACTTTGTTTGTATTTTGTAAATAATAGATGGATGAAAGTTTTTACAATGAGCAATCCACCTGTAAATAAAAAAGAAAACAACCTGTTTAGGGTCTAAAATATAGTCAACAATCTTCAAAGTAATAATATACAAGCGTTAGTTAGCAAGATCTTTGATAACGTTGCATGCATATAATTGTACGATCGTATTTAATGGTATTTAATTACTTGTTAATGGCTTGCGTTATTTCACATAATGATGTCATTAGATTATCCTTGAAAAGAGATTATGGGCATCTTTACCTTTCTTTGGTTGTGCACACAGCAGTGGCGGATTTAACGGTCAGCAAAGTCAGCATTTGCTGACGGCGCCCCCAGCAAAAGCCTATATGGGGGCGCCCCAATTGATAGTGCTGGAATTTTTTTTTTAAATTTAGCATTGGTTTGCTGACCACGCCTTTTGGCTTAAATCCGCCACTG
>JAQIXP010000235.1:0-30756 GCA_034700285.1 Proteroiulus fuscus | reverse complement strand
CCATAGCACTGTAAAAACATCATGAGGCAGTGCCCGATGACGGTATTCTTTCGTTGTTTAAATAAAAATGTCGAAACTTTATTTTTTAATTCAATAACTATAGACAGAATGCAATTTTCTCCACTATATTCCCTGGTAAAAAGTTTTTTCTAGGGTTATCTTCCCCATTTTAATAAATTAATAAATTTGGCCTGTCCATATTCACAGTAAGGAGAAATCTCTAAAAGTATTGATAACCAAGCCCTTATGAATAACGTGTAATATCTTTTAATTGTATTTAACAAATCAAAAGGTCGCTACGAAACCTCTGATGACCCTCTGTTGTTGTCAGCGTAAATCTTCCACGTTGAAATCCTCCGTTACATCGTCCGAATCTTCCGCTCTGGCCCAAGACACAGTCCCTAGACGATTGTCCAAAATCCTTTCCCAGCAGCGAAGTCCTAAAAACAATTGAAAATTAAATTACTGCTAACCGATGCCGACATTTCATAGGATAAAATTCATGCCCCGCAATGCCTTAGTTAACGCACCTTCCTGGAAGTTGAGAAATGTGTTTGCCGCTAAAAGCAGTTTCCAACTGCGCCTCTTCACTCACAATGTTGTCCAGCATCGCCTGCCGTCAATTTCCTTCCATCGAAGTTCTTGGCTTTTACATTAAGGAATATTTGCCGTCTTATTTCTCAATGCAAATAATAAAATTTTTTAAGAAATTGATTGAACTGGACGATCTTCGATCGAAGAAGATCTGCGCAAAAGCAAATCTGCGTGGACTGGGCGCAGTCTAGAATCTAGAGAGGCTGCAAATACCTGTTTTTGTTTGTCAAATTTTCAAATTTTTTGTGAACGTTCGTTAATGTTTCAAATTTTTGAGACCCAGCATCAGGGGCAGACTCAGGATTTTTTTATGGAAAGGGGGGAGGAGGGATTCAGCATATGAATTTTTAAATGGACAATAAAGCACAATAATCTGATAATTGTATGGAAAAACATAAGTTTTTTAATTATTGCTGCTCATTTTAAAACATTGGGCATGGCATTGATGTATATAATATAAAATTGATTTACCAAATAGGTCCAATACAATAATTTGCAAATTAAAGCAAATTTGCTAATTGTGGCATTTTTGCTAATTGAGGCATTTTTGCAAATTAGGGCAAATTTGCAAATTGGGACAAATTTGCAAATTAGAACAAAATGGCAAATTAGAACTAATTGGCAAATTTGAGGCAGATTTGCAAATTGGGGAAGATTTGCAAATTTGAGGCAAATTAGCAAATTGGGGCAGTTTTGCCAATTAAGGCAAATCTGCAAATTGGGGCAAATTTGCAAACTGATGCAAATTAAGGCAAATTTGCAAACTGATGCAAATTTGCAAATTGGGGCAAATTTGCAACTTAAAGCAAATTTTCCAAATTGGAGCAAATTTGCAAATTGGCCCTAATTTGCAAATTAAGGCAAATTTGCAAACTGATGCAAATTTGCAAATTGGGGCAAATTTGCAAATTGGAGCAAATTTGCAAATTGGGGCGAACTTACAAATTGACCCTCATTTGCAAATTAAGGCAAATTTGCAAACTGATGCAAATTTGCAAATTGGGGCAAATTTGCAACTTAAGGCAAATTTTCCAAATTGGAGCAAATTTGCAAATTGGCCCTAATTTGCAAATTAAGGCAAATTTGCAAACTGGGGCAAATTTGCAACTTAAGGCAAATTTGCAAATTGGGGCGAACTTACAAATTGACCCTCATTTGCAAATTAAGGCAAATTTGCAAACTGAGGCAAATTTGCAAATTGGCCCTAATTTGCAAATTAAGGCAAATTTGCAAATTGGGGCAAATTTGCAAACTGATGCAAGTTTTCAAATTGGGGCAAATTTGCAACTTAAGCAAATTTCCAAATTGGAGCAAATTTGCAAATTGGCCCCAATTTGCAAATTAATGCAAATTTGCAATTGGGGCGAACTTGCAAATAGACCCTCATTTGAAAATTAAGGCAAATTTGCAAACTGGGGCAAATTTGCAAATTGGGGCGTACTTGCAAACTGGCCCTCATTTGCAAATTAAGGCAAATTTGTCAATTGGGTCGAACTTGCAAATTGACCCTCATTTGCAAATTGGCCCTAATTTGCAAATTAAGGCAAATTTGCAAATTAAGGCAAATTTGCAAACTGGGGCAAATTTGCAAACTGATGCAAATTTGCAAATTGGGGCAAATTTGCAACTTAAGGCAAATTTCCAAATTGACCCTAATTTGCAAATTAAGGCAAATTTGCAAACTGGAGCAAATTTGCATATTGGGGGACGAACTTGCAAATTGACCCTCATTTGCAAATTAAGGCAAATTTGCAAATTGGGACAATTTTTTTTACCAAAAAAAAATGTTTCAAAAATAACCTTTCATCTTATTTTCAAGTTGCAAAAGATTACATTTCATAATATTAAATGCTAAAATGATCAACTACATAGTAATCTCTAACAATTTTATTTTAATGTCTTAATATTTATTACTATAATAATCTCACATTTCCTTGGCAGTATAAGATAGAACCCCAGTAAGATAAATCATAGAAATGCGATAAGCCTCGATCAGTGGATTGCAGTCCCCTATGTCATAAAAGCCTGACACCGTGACAAATTTTCATACTCGCCAACTTTTTCGATCTCATAAAGCGAGAATTGCAAAATTTTTTAATGACAAGCCAAAAACTTGTTAGTACTGGTATCGCAATAATGGTCAAATGGCACTGTCACGAATGTCATTGTGTCAAGTTTTTCACAGATAGTGCCTATAGGGATAAAAGAAACTGACTTTTGGCCATTATAATTGTAAAATTTAGCTTACCAGTTTTAAAACCTACACATAATTACAGTCAAATTATTTGTTTTTTACGAGGTTGACTGGATAAGTATATTTACAGCTGCTTTGCAAATACATGTACCAGTACTGGGAACTAACCCGAACTAGCTAACGACCTGGAATGGATGGGCCCGGGTGTGCACATACCATACCAATGCGCATGTACTGATGTACCAAAATATAAGACCTTTTGACCACACAACTTTAAGGCAATCAAATTTTTGTATATATGCACTACAATGCTTTGTCTTAATCAACAAATAGTTTCCACCTATATTACATACATGCCCCAAATTTTACAATATGACAACCTTGATCTGTGACCAACATGTAACATACAAAATGGATAATTCAGATGTCATTATCTTTGTGAAGGTGAATTAAGAATTAATGCATGGTACACCTTACAAATACCTTATCAGCTTCACAGAAACACTAACGGAATGCTTGAACTCGGGTCTTGCCAGGAATGTTGCTTAAAGCCTAGCACTTCATCACACATCTCACATCTCTGCTCGTACAAATTGCCCAAATCACACTTCCTAAACACACAAACATATTCCAACCTAACTAAGTATTACTGTTTATGCCCAACAGATTTAAGAAATCTAGCAAAAATTACCCTGTACGGCCTCAGGTGCCATCCTTAAATGACAACGCATTTACTTGTGGGCGAATGAAATGGTAGAATCTTCTTTTTTTATGGCCGATGTGTAGGTTAATTTCCAGAAATTTCAAGTAGTATATAACATAATGTTTTCTCATAATTTTTTTTGCAAAATCTTTATGGGAATGGGAGAAGATGGTTGTTTCGATAATTACTGGATGGCACCTTATAATATAGCTACATTGATAAATACTGAGCCAATATTTGCGTATAAAATTCAGGAGGAAGTGTCTGCATGCTCGGATGAGATGCTAGCTCGGAAACATCCGATGGAAGGGATGGAGGCATTGACAAGGATAAGGATGTATCTAATGTTTGGACAGAGTGGTAGATTGTTTGTGGGTGTACCGGAGGAATGACGGCAAGATTATTGTTTGACAGGGGAATTGTAACATTGCCGAGCTCAAAAGTCTGTGGCAGATCAGAAGTGTTGAGCAAGGTGTTGGACAGCTGCACATTGGCAGCGATAGAAGAAATGTTAGAATCCACTGGATTCATCTGATTAGAAGCAGTCAGAGTTTGGGGCATGAGATGCGAATTGCTCTGTAATATTTCCATGCTTGTAGCCATGTCGGTTACTTCTAAATTCATGACTTGAGCAGTTTCTTGAGTGTCGTTCTTGGTATTATCAATGATCAGCAGACCATCAGTGGCCGTTACTGGTAGATTAATGGTTTGCGCCTGCAGTGAGTTATCAAAATTAAGGTTAGAAATGGGTTGCACGTTTTGGAAATGTGTGGAAGGGTTGGAATCGTCGTAGGCTGAGGAATTCGGATCATCCGAACCGATGCGCTGCACTCGTTTGCTCTTGAAGGTCACATTATGAATGGACAACATATGCCTTTTCAAATGAGACATCCTCTTGTAAGATTGGCCACAGTAGCACTGAAATGGTCGGTTGTCGCTATGACTACGAATGTGACGCCGAAGTCCGCTACGTCCTTTAAATCCCTTACCACATTTCTGGCAAACAAACTGCCTATCTTCCGAGTGGACGTACCTGCAACCGAAATACAGACAATTAGCAAAATAAATCAACTTGATGCCCTTTTAGAAAGTACACATCGTACAGCACTCTTGATCAAACTTTATTTGGACAATTATGCCATTTCAAAGCCTCGATCTTTATAAATCCCTGTTCCAATAAATAAGAGCCATGAGAAAAATCTTAGAATGTGGACTGCCTTACAACCTAATATTTATTATGAACCAGGTAAGCCTATTTCTTACAAATTTCCCATGTTAATTTTCAATTGATTGCTTTCAACTCACTTTAACATTAAATCTCTTATATTGACTCCCAGTATCCATCTATATTTGACTCCAATAATTTTTAAACCAGAACCTGCCACCTAGCGCCAGGTTAATATTTTGATCATTTGCAGTTGCCTTCCATTGGCTCTCTGGAGCATACGAGCAGAATGCAAAATATAGGTTAGGATTCTAGACGTCTACTTCATGAACTCAAACCTACAGGCAAAAAGTTGGGAACTGAGCAGAAGACAAATTCTAACCTATAGTTTACCATATGTTCCAGTGAGCCGATGGAAGGCAACTGCAAATGATCAAAATAAAACTGGCGCTCGGTGGCAGGTCCAAGTCAAAAATTATTAGATTATAGAACCGGCTATTTAACATTATTATAGTCGGTTCCAATAACTTTGGACCCTCGTCCCCATGTATTTCCTATGCAGCCAGGGTCCAAAATTATTGGAATCGACTATAGATGCAAATAGAAATTAATTTTTGTTCAAAATTATAAAATATATATATATCTTACGCATGGTGTTCTTTGAGGGTGCCATGAGCGTGAAATGACGAGCCACACAATTCACAGATGAACCTTCTTTCGTTCTTGTGTAATTCAACGTGTCTTTTAAGGTTTGTCTTACATTTGCACGTATATTCACAAAAAGGGCATTCAAAAGGCCTGTCCGCACTGTGGAGCTGCATCATGTGACGTGCAAGACCCTGCTTTCGATAAAACTTGGCTCCACATTCGGCGCACAAAAACGATTTGTCGACGGGCAAAGGTTTTCCATCGAATTCTCCACTTGCCTTCAAATGAGCTGCGGTCTGCATGTGTTTTGCAAGCGATTTCAGCGTTCTGTAATTTTTACCGCAAATGGAACACTGTACCGGTTGTTCTCCATTATGTACAGCCCTGTGCATCTCCAGCATAGCTAGCCTCGGGAACCTTTTATGACAAATCGTGCATTCGTGCTTTTTTTCATCCTGTATGCGAATGTCATGGACCATACGCTTATGCTTTACCATTTGCTTCTTAGTAGAAAAATTTGTATTGCACAAAGTACAGTCATATTTATCGTGACCCGCCATGTGCTGATCGTATTGCAGCTTCCAGAGAAAGTTTTCGCTACACTTATCACAGTGAAAGTTGGCTTCCTCGGCATGTTTCAACATATGCTGTTCAAAAAGGTCCGCCCCATCGCACATTGCACCACATTTCATGCACACAATTTTCAAGTCAGCATGCTCTTTTAAATGAGAATACAAAGACGGCCTCTTAACAAATTTTTGCTCACAATGCGGACAATGGTAATATTTTTCAGGCTCAATTATCCCGTGTTCTAATTTATTATGTTTATGAAGAGCTTCGCGTTTCGCAAAGTGCGCCCTGCAGATTTTGCAACTGTTTCGATTGTGGTTATTCATGTGATTTTGAAATTTTTGGGGCTGGTTAAAGTACAGATCACAGTGTTTGCACGTAAAGACTCTGTTGTCACTTCTGCAAGTGTGCTTATTGAAAAGGATGAAGTTGTGGAATTCCAGATGGCACTGCCGACAAGAAACAGCACCATTGGATTGTACCAGCAAGTCGGCAGAGGTAGAACTGAGGGACGATTCTTCATTTATGGCAGTTAAGCTCTTCTTAGCTGCTAGGCCACTTTCACAAATCTCTTGTATTCCTTGATCATTCTCTTGTACATTTGAAATATCCTTTAACTTAGAATTTAGTTGATCATTGTCCATGGTGCCATTTGCTTTTTCAGGATCGGAAACTTTAAACTTTTTCCCATTTCGTTTTGGCTTCAACTTTAATTTTCTATCAGCCTGCGATTTCAATTTTTGTTTACGGTGGTTGATGCGTGCCATCGAGCGAGTAATTCTACCCGTTTCAGCAATCACAGAATCGGTTAGGTGTTCTTGGCTCTGATGGCAATTGTACACCAAGGCATTGGAGGTTTTAAGTTCAATTCTTTCTTGAGGAACCTCTTCTGTATTCTGTTGATATAGCTCATCTACTACTGGTTGAAATACACACGAATTAGTACTAACTTCCTGTGCCAGTGGGTCGACGGTATTCCCAAAATATTTGCCACTTATATTCTCTACGCGAGCGCTTGCACCTGGGACAATATTTGGATTACAAACGCTGCTTGTTAATGTGTCCAATTCCGGTATATGCTGGGGTATCGAAGAATTCTCGGAATGGGTGCTAACGTCATTTAATAAAGACACCGACTCAGGAATCATGATAGTTTTGTTTACATTTGAAGCATTGTTCGCTGGCAAAGAATTGCTCATGGCAGCATCCTGAATTTTTGAGAAATCTGAGCTATACTCCTTGGTTTCCATACAATCAGAGGATGAGTTTGACGTTGAAAATTCATGATCCAATTGCTCTAAGCAAGATTTGGTAAACGCACCATAATTGGAGATGGGGAAGTTGCTTTCAACGCAATTAAGTTCGCAATCAAGCTCTGCATTTGGCAAATGACATTTATTGAATGCATTAAAATCAGCAAGAGTAGCTTCATTAGTGAACATCTGCTTGGCTGATTTCTGCAAAATGGAAAGATAATGCATTAAATGCTAAACTGAATTTAAAAAAAAAAAAAAAAAAAAACTTGCATTGTTTCAAAATCAAAGATTCTTTCTTTAACTGGTCTGTGGAAGAATATTAAGCTGCTTTCATTTGTACTAATTAAATATAAACATGAAATGAAGCTAAAATCTTGTTTTTTCTATACTTATAGCAGTTTATAATACTTAATAACTGGATTAAGAAAGTACTACATTTTCTATTCAAAATTATCTTTAACATAAAATACGGGCCATTACTCAATAAATGATATTTTATCTTAGTCTTGCAATTGCTTCATACTGGTAAAAAAGTAATCTGAACAGTTATATTAATCTAATCGTGACAGAAATTTATATATAAGCCAATAGGTCTTAACACCTGTATAACTCAAGCAGGATAAGTTGCTTAAAATAAGATTAGCAGCATAGTCAATCACTACATCAAAATAGAAAATAAATTGGTTAAACAAACCACAATTGTTTCCCCAGATGATGTTTGACAGAATAAGCTCTGACTCTGGCATACTTCCAATTCATTTAAGAACTTCTGCACAGCCAGGATAGCAGCTGGTTGTTCTTCTTGACAAATCTTATGAAAGGTATTCATGAGCTGACCAAGCTATCAAGAAGACAATACTTAATTAATAATTATCAAAATAATTAAAATTTACACGTAAAAGTTACACAATTGTAATATAGGCATAAAGTTCCACTTATATATAATTATTACTAGTAAAACTGCCCCATTATACGTGGTTTATATTTAAAGTAGGGGTAGACTGGGGGTTGGTAATAGGGATCGATTCTGGCCACCATGTACACCGATACATGCATGCAAGCTCACGAGCTGCCCCCTCACAGAATCTTTGATCACCATGCACTTGAAAGTTAGGGTCGGGTAAGGTTAAGCTCCGAAAGCTGCTTCCACTTCCTTCAGAAGTCCTGGGTATGCATCTGTGTGCAGTCCCAACCCTCACGCTTTTTTCTAATATATATGGAGCGATATTTAAATGACAATAGACTGTGTTGAAAATTTGATAATTGTTAAGGCTTTGGCAAAATTTTTTTAAAGAAAACATCACGTTAGATAAAAAAATAATCGCTATCCTACATGAAACAAATATGTTCATATTTATTCAAGCAGCAAATACATTTTAAGATGCAAAAAGGGAGATGAATGACAGCAGACAATTTATTTAACTTAAAGGGAAAGTCTCGCCTCATGATAAGTCAATTTGTAAATGAAAGAGCTCAAAAGTTGATACGAGAAGGTGAAATTAAAATATTAAGATTTTTACCAATAGACAGTAATTGCTGAAATTCAAATCCAGCGCCATATTATTTAGAGGTATAAAGGTGAGCAAATACAGAACTATATTATGTTTTCTGGGATCCCATCAGCGCCATCTGTGAGTAAATCGTATTACTTTCAGCATTGAAAGTTTTGTTTTTCACTTCACTTTTATTTCAATGTGATTGTCATTTAGTTTTCCACCAATGCAATTGTACGCAAAACAGTCAATGATGCGAAATAAAAAGAATAAAATGATTACAATTTCAAATTTGTCCATACATCATTGTTAAATTTGTTTACTTTTTTTTTTTTTTTTATTTATTTATTTATAACAAATTACAAATTTGTTAAATTTGTCTGCTTATGAACACGAGGGTCGCACATGCTTATTCTATAGAAACTTGCAAAATATTGCATTGTGCTATAGCCTCAAGTTCAACTGGTTCCAACGCAGAAAAAGACAAGCAAAATGAAAAAAACCTAATTTTTTTTTTGCAACTAAAGACAAACTATGAAATATTCAGCCTTGACATTGAAAATCACAAGAATGAGGTTCTTCAAATTAATGATTATAAGGTATAATAATCAAAATTATGGTATAAGTATAGTATACATAGCCTATACCAAAATTATTTGTAGCAATTAACTAACACTCTGACATACAAAATGAATTGATATGGGATTCCTAAAATTTGTGCAATCTAAAACTGGTGCAACATTTTGCACCAAATCATGCTCTGAAGCCAGCTAGACTTTCTTTATGATGAGCTAGATAAAAATTATAATTTCACATTCTTAATTAAAGTTTTGTGATTGTTTGTTTAAAAGTAACTTGTTATGAGGTAAGGCTTTCACTTTACTGTTCTACAGAAAAATTAGCTTCATCATGATTTATTCAGAATAAAAAACCCCCAAGAGCATAACAAAAGGTGTGTTGGCCTCTGCAGAACAGGCTTAAAATGTACTGCTGGGATTAAGAAATGGTCATTCTTTTGGAAATAATATAACTTTTTTTCTGATATCCTAGGCTTATAGCTATTTAAATTTTTTAGGGATATATAGGGAATCTGCACCACAAAACAGATCCAATGTCATACATGTGCGAAAATCTGTCAAGAATTGTAGGAGAGATGCGCTGACAGACTTCCCTTTCCCTCTTATCCTAAAATGGTATAGTAGTAATATCTAAGTAGATTAATTGGTGAAGAATCACTATGGTATATATATATATGCTAAAAGTCTTTAGTAAAATGTAACTACAGGTAAATGCATGATGCAGAATTATAGTCATTTATTAACATTTACAAGTAGCAGTACGAGCCTAACTTTTCTGTGAAGTAACAGTGAGGGAAACTGCGGCACACCTTTAAGAATATTGCTCTGGCTTTCTCCAGGAGTGCATATATTGAATGCCACCAGGTACAGTCAAAATGTAACTTAGGAATCAAACCTATTTCTCCCAAATGCCAAGTGGGCATGCTCACTGCTCACAAACATTTCTTTTGGTAACTGTTAAGGTTTGTTTTATCCCACAACAGGGTATGAGCCATTAAGTTCTTTATAAATTATTTCTGACAGTTGTATTTAATTTAGAAAGTGAAAAAAAAAACATTTTTAACTGCAACATGCAGTTAGGAAAAATGAAATTATACAATATTATACAGCTACAGGCATTGGTATTATTCTTTCATATTATCATAATATATGTCAAGGATTAATTTCAATTGAAAGAGGCAAGCATACAAAATTTCTGATTATGCATATTTATTATAAATGCATCTTATTATTTGGATGATGTACCAGTACCATAGCTAATTTATATTTCAAGTGAAGCTACATTTATAGGGTAAATGTTAGCCATAAAGTTATTTTTTAGTTTAGCTAGATAACAGTCATGGATAGGCGATAATAGGCCTAGTGAACTTTATTCCCCTATCGTCTTTAGATAAAAAGTCACAAAATCTCCCCTCATGTTTTCTGGTTATGCATTAAACCTATAATGTGGCTACTGCTGCCATATAAGCTTAACTATTTTACTCTAAACATGGAGAAAGTAGACAATTATTTAGATTTTTTTTACTTATAAATCGGTGTACATTTTTCTAAAAGTATAAGCTAAACACACTGACAAATCCTTGAGCAAATGCTATGGTAATAGTAAACACATGTTTCTCAAATATTTGCCAATATTTGGTGCCCTAGAACAACACCCACGACGCCATCAGCCCATACAAAATCACACCACTTTTATTTAAAATATGGGTTTTTAAGACTTCGGTTACCTGTTCCTTAAATTGAACGATTGGAGGAGTGACTTCACTTTCGCCTACTTCCATTATACATAAATGACCGCGACGATTTATAAGCACAAAATTAAAAAAAAATTAATATTTGTAACAACAAACTTTCCTGTAATGGTGGAACATGCACTTCAAGTTCCCCATTGGGTTTCAGGATTTAAGATCAAAGCATTGCATGATGGTAGTGATTTTAGCCACCTCTCTGGCGCTTTAACCACTTACAAAAATTGTTAAACAGCATGCATTAACCATCACCATGGAGGTGATGAACCAAGAAATATTTAATTTAAAACAACAAATATCAATTGCCAGAAATGAATTGAAAAATATAAGGTATTTCAACTGAAAATTACAGATCATCAGTAACATTTTAATATAATATAATGCATTTATTTTAAATTAACAGAGGAAAAGTAGTGGCTTTAAAAAACCTACACCAGCTGTATGTAGAGCAAATTGAAAATGCTTTTGGTGAAAGCAAAGAAAAGCCATCTCTGTTAATTGCTTCAGGATCTGGAAAAGCAATCCCTCAAAGCTGCACAGGTAGCAACCCAGCAAAATAATAAATAAATAAAATTCTCACAATAAACTAGAATTTCTGATGCAAAAGTGCAGTAAATTTAAAAACTGCTGCTTATATAAAATCACAAAAATACTTTTTTTTAAAAAACTGCAGTTTTAGCCATGAAAAACAGCTGCATAAAAACCAGTTTCACAGCAAAAAAAATTGCAGTTTTTATATTTTTTCTTACGTAGGCCTATCGTAAACCAGATTTATTTCATCTTAGTCCAAGGTTTCATACTGAGATTAATTTAGTGCACTTTTACATTGTTGGGAAATTATTATAAAAACAATGCAACGTCACCATGTAATTTCAGTTCTCCAGTTCAAACATTTTACAAAATATGCAACTTTTCTACTATGTACAATACACTGGTTCAGCTTGTACAGTAATTTTAGACTAATATTTCAGATGATGATATCTTCAAAAAATCATCTGATAGAAACATCAAGTATAAATGAAAATGGTAAAGAATTAATTGCATTGATTTTCTTCATGATCACTTTATCACTAAAAACTTAAAATTAAATTTTAAAAACGTTGCACGTTTTCATAAAAATTTCACTAATTTTACCTACTTGGTTCAATTTCAATGTTTTTATAACAAAATTTTGAATGTCCACTATGAAATCAGGCAAAATGGAAATGATTTGTGAAATAGTTGATTTAACTAGTTGCCTCTTATAATACATGTAATTTTAATCCTTTGGTTGTTAGTAACTGATCAACTCTTTGACATAAAACCTATCGGCTATATTAATTCATCATTCAAATGCAAAAATGGCACCCCACGACAGTCATCCATATGTTTGCATGCTTCTGCATCATTGGAGTTAAATAAATCCTTTTTCACAAATCCAAACCATGCGTTGGACGGACTTCAAGATTTCTCCCATATATGGTAGGTTATAGTGGTGCATTTGTGTTACAAAGCTTTCTGGTCTCTAGTCTCACTGTTTGATACGAATTATCGCAGGTTAATCTTCATTTTTCACAAAAATGACAAGCAGTCATACAACAAGGGGAAAGTTTCACCCCCACGTCTTGATGGCAAACGGATTGGAGTTTTCAGCACAAGGTCACCTCATCGACCAAATGCCATTGGCCTGTCGCTCGCCCAATTAATCAAAATTGATGGTACATCCATTATGCTATACTTAAACAAGTTGTCATAAATTGTTTACATGCATTTCAATATAATGAAAATACTTTTGCTTAGGGGACACCCTTTATCTTTCTGGAATCGATGTGCTTGATGGAACTCCGGTTGTTGACATAAAGCCATACATACCAGCATACGATCAACCAAAATTGCCCCTAGAGCATGAAGATGAAATTGAACAGAGTCGTGAAGCTGAATCTTTGGCAATAGTTGATAACCAAAACACTGATAAATATGAAAAACCACACCAAGAAATAAAGTGTGATACTGATTATACCAATGCAAGCGTTCCAAGTTGGATCAGTTGTCCTCCTGTTAAACAACTGTCTGTCCACTGGACCACACGTGCCATTAAATGTTTAAATGCCGCTCTGGCCAAAGAAGCAAATGAAACTTACAAAATCATAACCAACATCCTACAAGAGGATCCACGCTCAGTTTACCGCAGACAGCATTGCAAAGACCAATTGTACTACTTCACATTCAGTGCTCTCCATCTGACCTGTTGGTTTGATGATAGTGATAGCTCTGTTGAAGTGGTTAAAGTATGTTCAAAGTAAGACAAATCCTTATAAAATAAATGAGTTTTCTATAGAGTTTTGCTCTTTGTTATAATATTTTCATGTTATGTTACTAGTCTAATGTTAACGTTCAAGACCAAGTTTATCATTATATAAATTACTTTGGTATGCCTAATTGGCTTATTTAAAAGCAGTCTAAATATAACAGATTACTAATATAAAAACAGAATTTACACAAATTTAGGTCTCAAATCTTTTTAAGACATTTGCGTGGTAAATTATCACAATAATAAATTATAGTTTTACATTTTGTAGAAAACGATCTTGGTATCTAAAAATGTTGCAAATTATATCACAAGAGTTCAAGAAATAACTGACATTCAAGGAAAGGGTGAATGTCATCACTTCAATAATGACAAGTCTTTATATTTTCTGTCAAATTTCTAAACTAAAATTAAATAGGGGCCTACATTACAAATTTAGAATCTGTATCAATTTTCTATAATATTAACTTAAAAGTTTTTTTTGGCATATATTCACCAATTCCTTACATGGACTATGTATAGAAATTAAGGATACATAAATATATACATGTAGTCAAATATATATTGACTGTTTAAAGCAAAATGCTATAAAAACGATTCTCCTTCTGCTTTAAATTTGCAGTTACCACTACAGAAATGAAAACAATTCTGAGATTCACAATTGAGTATGAATTAGCATTGTAACGTGGTATCTGTGTTCAATTATATAGGCCTACATGGTGCCATACTTTTTAAGGCTTATGGTCACCATCTTGATAACACGAGGGTGTGTTGACAGTTGGGTCCAGGAACAGTGCACCACATACAGCCGCAAATCCTAGTATTGTGGCTAAAACTTTTGGTAATCTAGCTCCTTTACCATTCATTTCGTGAGGTAATACTTCAAAAAATGTCACAAATAGAAAAGTTCCACAGGCAATTCCTTGAAGCAAACCGCTGACCAAACTGGTTCCTGCAGAATTGGATAAATCCGTAATAGCAATGCCAACAGCAATTCCTGTTGGAGTAGTTACTGAGAACAAAAGGTTGAGCAGTATTATAGTCTTCAGCTTGAGTTTACTTTGTACTAAGTTCAAACCTAAACTAAATGCAATAATGCACTTGTGGATCGCAACTGCAGCGAGGATCTTAGCCAATTCCGGCAATCCTGGTTGTAGTCCAATGGCAAAACCTTCAAACACCGAATGCAGAGACAGCGCCATAAGTAGAACGATGGAGCGGAGGGTCGGGTGCTTCTTTGAGTCGTCGTAAAAAGAATGGGAATCAAAACTCCGACTTCCACCGTTAATCGAATTCGATCGTCGACGCGAGTCACTCAATAAAGGCTGCCTTTCGCTAAGTTCATCTCCATTCTCCTGCCAAGTGAGAACTATTTGCTCCATTATAAATGCCATAAAAAATCCAAAAACCATCACAAATTCCGCAACTGGGAATGATGAAACTATATGCATTTGATCGAAAGTTTCGCCAAGTTGATCTCGCACTTCTGGAAACAGATCAAGTAAGCACGCTCCCAAGAAGACGCCGCCTCCAAAACAGCTCAACAGGCTGATGACATTCTGATACATATGGCGACGCTGTGGATCCAACGTGTGTTGAACAATTGAGATTATTTTGAGAGGCAACATTGTGAGGAGGAATGTCAGCAAAAATAAACACACTAACACGATGGCTTTAGCAATGTTGGTTTCCATTTCTGAACTTGTAAACGTCCTGCTAAAAAATGTCAACTATGTATGTGTGTATTCGCTATTTGCAGTCGTAGAGAAATTGTCTGCTTTAATCAAAACCACTATATCTTGGATGAAGCCTATAAGTAGATCACATGATTTTCAGATGCCGAGTGTATGAGATATACTTGAAAGTTATGAGTAAATAGGCTAAAAAGAAATATAGAAAATAAAATGTAAGCTTTCGACTCTTGCTAGCTGAAGACTCACAATTCAGAAAAACCCCTACACGATTCTGCAGTTTCTAAATTATTCCACGATTTAAACAGCATCAATTAATAATGCCAGAAACTTTGAACTTATTTACATTTATGGGCTTTCAACATCACTGACCTTAAAAAACTTGCCCCATGCACCCGGAAATGAAAATATTCATAACCTTGAGAGCTATAACTTTGTTTTCATGTTTATACAGCCACTAAAATGCCCAGGTTTGAGATACTCTACTTTAAATTCTTTCAAATTGATTAATATTTACCATTTTCAAGCAGTTTCCCATTGATATTCTTCAATTAAACTACTATTAATTGCAGTGACCTCGATTTCATTGCCAAACTACCCAAGCAAGTCACGCGCCATCAACAAAAGTGAACAGACTGATCTCATTTGTCATACTGGCGTCACATCCGTTCAAGCAGAAGATTTTTCCGGGAAACGTGCTGTGGTTTTTCTCAGAAAATAAACAAACGTAAAATTTCTTATTAATTTGTTCGATGTTGAACGCATTAAGATTCCCTAATAATTAATTACCTTCTAAGAAGCTAATTCATTCATTGTTTCTAATTTTATTTCTAGCATGAGCCGAAGACAAACGCCAAGTGAATTTCTTAAACAAATCATAGGCCGACCAGTGGTTGTCAAACTCAACTCTGGCGTAGATTACAGAGGTAAAGATATTACATGTACATATGTAATAAAAAAATTAGCTTATAAGTTATTAGGATATAGCCTATAGTGTGATTTCTCGATGAGGGCCACAGTCATCCAAAGACCGAGCTGGGAATTAGCATTCCTGCCTGGTACTACTGAGACATGGGTTCTCTTCCCAAGGTGGGCTGCCTTGACTGTGGTTTTTCACCGTCCCTCCATATGAATGCAGGGGAAGTACCACTAAGCGAGCCACGCAGGGACTACATTACTTCCTTCCTAATTAGTACCCCTTGTTTATAACTAACGTCTAGTTCAAGGAATACTTAACAGTAATTTGCATTTATAATTTTCAGGGGTCCTGGCTTGCCTTGATGGGTACATGAATATTGCGTTGGAGCAAACAGAAGAGTATGTCAATGGGCAATTAAAAAACAAATATGGAGATGCATTCATTAGAGGAAATAATGGTATTGTATAGCCCGATTTAACAATTTCTGAATCTCGAACCTATTATCTGGTAGCACCTTCATATATGATAATAGTGCAGCCCGATAACAGATCCGAGGTCCAAAAGTTGGTGAAATATTGACTATATTTTATTTCTAAATATAATTTGTGAATATTTTTAGTATTATACATCAGTACACAGAAAAGAAGGATTTGATCAGCCAAGAAGCATCTCCAACCTGACCATTCTGTATTTCATTTCATTCATTGTACATAGTACAAAAAATAACATTTCCATTCAGTTTGTAATGGGCATTGATTCATTTATTTTAAATATGAATAAAACTTCATATTAATTACTGCATTCATTGTCTTTAGGTTTTCATTAAAGTACCTTAGCTAAATCCGACTATTAAAAGTTTTCACAGATTTTTACATATTTACAAGCTTTACAAATGATTTGCACGACCAACATCGGTATTGAAAATTATACTTCAAACCCGAGCATTATTCAAATGTTTTCCAGCAGTTGCAGTAAATACCTTTCAAGTATAATTTGTACTGAAAAAATAATAATAGAATTTATGGAATGCTAGACCACTTGCTCCTGTGCTAACAGTTTTACTATTCTGTACAAAAGAGCTGTAGTGGTTCTCAAAGTATTGTTTCCTAAAATTTGAGATTTAGAACAAATGTTTTGATGAAGTTGAAGTAGTGTTAGAAACTCCAATTTTGAGTTAATTTTGGGATTCAACATAGATGGAAATCAAAATTAGATGAAAAAAATAATAGTTAGTGGCACTACAGCTTCATTGTATGAATTAACTAAAAGTTGCAAGTTTTAGTTAATTATTACGTTGATTATTTTTTTATTTAAATATTCATACCTTGTCTGCTCCCCCTTGCAACAGTGATGGAAAATGCGCAATCACCATATTGATTTTCCTTAGTAATTGATGCATTGTGTTGCAGCAATTCCTGGGCACAATGGGCATGATTGTTGAAGGCTGCATACATCAGAGCAGTATTACCTTGCTGGTAGACAAGATAAACAACATTAATAATTATAAATGATAAAAATACACAAGTAAAAGGCAAAGTGACTGAACCTCATCCACATGATCCACATCCATTTTGTTATCCAGGAGCATTTTGACAATATCACTGTGGCCATTACAACTAGCCAGTAATAAAGCATTTTCTCCTCTACTGTTTTGGGCATTTATATTCACTTTCCGTCCTAACAATGTGTTGATCATGGGCACTTGTCCATAAAAAGATGCCCACATAAGTGGAGTCAATCCATCTTTGTCAGTTTCATCCAGATCTGTTAATAATTAATGACATTTTGCAACTTAAATGTCCAGCATGGAAGACTTAACATGTGTTATTCAACATTTACCTGGTGATTCATCGTCCAAAACAAATTCACCTTGAGCTACAAGCTGATGAACACTAGGATCTGAAACAAATACATAACAATACATTGGATTAACAGTACTTAGTAATTGCTTACTGAAATTGCCTTATCAATTATACTACTGCCAAGAAACCAGCAAATAACATTAATAGAAATGTTCATTTCTACAATGCTTTTCCCTGATCTGAATTTCTTATAGATACCTGGAATGAAGCATGGAGTTTGTGTCTCAATATTGCCTCTCTGTAGATTGGTTAGCACTGTGGTGGGCTACATAAAATATGTAAATTTGTCTTATTACACATAATGCATGTGCAAATATGCCATGGGATAATAATTTTTATAAAATACTGGTTAATAAATCACCTTATAAGGTGAAAAGGCACTTTTCCTAGATCCATCTTGTCCAAGACTAGGCAAACGCACAGAATGATCTGTGACACTTTTGACAGGTTTCATACCACTTGGTGAATGTGAACATGACCGAGATGAAGCGGCTGAGTAATGGGGCTCTTCGATCTTTAACGGTTTCAGCATTACCTTTTCCACTTCAAGATCAGCAGTCGTTGGACTTGCCTGTCCTGACCTAAGATCCTCAGCTCCATCTTCCCCACTCATGTTCTAAGCACAAAAATGTTATAATGAATTTTATTGAAACAATATTTGTCATCAGCATAGTGCATTTCTCCAACTCGTATTTAATCTTATACAGATGTCAAATAGAATAAGTCAAAGCAAATACCTTTAATTTTGGATTAAAATGTACACATCAAATCACATCAAACTTTCAAAAGAAATTTTTTTTTCCAAAGCAAATGATTGTAATTAACGCCAACAGATGGCGCTATATAACACGCGATTTTTGAAAGTATGCTTTGAACATAATAATAAAACAGTAAGTAATAATATATATATATATTTTTTTTTTATAAAAAAACACATTTTGAAACAATTTTTTATATAAATTTAATTGTAAAAGTTCTGAATAATTTAAAATTCAAGAATACATCATATCTTTTCATTTTATTGTCTTACATCAAACTCATGTAAAAACTAACTTATTCTAAATTTATATCTGAAAAAAAACTATATATAAAATTAATTTATTCTAAACTTTATTATACTAAATTTATGAAATTTATTTATGACTAATTTGACTATAAACTTATATTTGCAAAATTGTTAAAAAAAACACGAATTGATTTCCCTTCCAAATTTTGTCCTAAAACTTGAAAACTTCACATACAGATGGCTGATAAAAGCCAATAGTTATTTTCAGATTGCATGGAGTCATATTTCACCAAAACAAAAATAACTTTCATTATAAATTTAGCCTAAAATGTAAGAAAACATATATTTATTACTCCCTTACAAAAAAAAAATATATGTAAAGTCAGTGCTAATATGTATAATTAATATCTTAACCAGTATTAGTTTTTGAACCTAGAGCAAAGGTTGGTATTAAAAGATAATAAGCAAGAAAAGTTTTTTATTTGGCTCATCGTTTACTCCCTTCAAGAGCTTGTCAATTTATTTCACGTAGTAGACAAAACGCAATGCAATGTGCAAAGTGTGGACGCTGCTGCTTTTAAGGGTGTTACTTTTATAAAAAAAGTATTATTGGAAACATTTTTCAACCAAATTCGGCTGTAACAACACTCAGAATGACCAAGTGCTGGAAAAATAGTTTGATTACTTCGTTATTACTTTTATATTGCAGCTACGTAAGCAGCTGGAGAGCGAATCACAAAGGTAAGAATGATTTTATAAACATAAATAAAACTACTAAAGTGGGTCAAAATTGAATTTAATGCGGTAATACCCATGCATGCAGCTTTTTACGTTTTTTGCCACCCTGTAGTGGCCTCTCTATCGAGGGTGAAAGAGGGGTCCAGCTACATTATGGCAAAATAGCCTACATGGAAGTCTACATTTAGTTTTGCTTTATGAAAAGAATTTCTAATGATAGTTGCCTGCTTTTGCTAAGAACCTTGAAATATATTTTTTTCGTATACAGGAAGACATTTGAAACATAGAAATGCACTATATAATTATGAAAGAAACTTCATACAAAATTACAGTTTTAATTTCGTGCTATGTGAAACAATTTTTTTTTTTTGAAATAAAAGCGTATAATCGCACGTTTTCTTCAAATAAATACAATTTTATTTAACTTTTTATTTTTTTATCTCTCACCAAAGTTAATAAATTGCATGGAACTTGGTAAATTTTTTTAAAAAGTGATTATATATGTTCTGAGAGTTATTTTTGCTTTCGCCATTTAAATATATAAATAAATAAATGTTATAAATTACAAAAGTATATTTTACTATTAAATTCGACTTAATTGCTTTAATGTTTTATAATTTAAAAGTCTGGTATTGGCAAATAAAATTTAATCTACCCCTACCTATACATGTAGTTCCACTTAAGTTTTTCAATATAATTCTCAATATGGTATAACTTGGAATGGATATATCTCTCTTTACTATGGCAATGAAAGTAATTGCCTTGTTTACAAAGCTGGTGTATACTTCCTTAATTATATTCAAACATGAATATAAAATAAACATTTTTGTACGTATACATATAAGGAAGATTTTTTGTATATAATTAAATTTAAAAAAGCCCATTTTAAATGACAATACTTCGCCACATTTTAAATAATTTATAAAAAAAGATTCACAGAAATCTAAATATTTGTTATTAGATCTGAATTTTTCCCAGCCATCTATACATTTAAACTCATACATAAGTTTATCCTTTACGATAGTAATATATACAAGCAGGCAGAAATTACTATATTGGCCTCAAATTAACCGTTTCCATTTACACGTCTTTAAAAATATCTCAAGTATACGTAGAGTTTTTTAGTCAGATATATAAGAAATAAATAAAAAAGGTTGGTACACCTATTAGTAGATTTTTGGGTTGTCCTGACTGGTCAAGGCCTGCATCTGCCAGCAGCAATCGATTTGGCTCCAGTTTTGATTTGTTTGCATGCCACTTGAATTCTAGCAAAGCAATCCATAGACATTAATGATAAAAATAAGCATTATTTCTTAAAAGTGTTATGCAAGATGAAGCCATTATAAGTGCTAATTGCTACCACTTGTATATAGAATTTCAGTTTTCTTTTTTGCACTTGGCCTTATGCATTTTTAAAATGCATGTCATTGACTTCCAGCTACTGAAAAAGTCTAAAGAACATGCAGTATAGTTTCAAGGCATTGAATTTTAGGCTTGGGTATATGTAGAAAGATTACCATTCCACTCATGACTTCCATTTCGCTTTGAAATATTTCTCTTTATAGCTGAAGAAATAGCCTTCCACGACAACGAAAGTAGATTACAAGCTAATTTGCAAGCAAATTACAGCATCAATGTTTTGCCACCACATTTGAACACATTTCCAGTTACAGTGGCTTTGGAAATGTCAGTTGTAGCAATTCGAGAATTGGTAAGTCCTTTTAAAAAAGTACTAAAATATTGTCCAATATCTCTTAACAAAATAACCATATCTAGGTTCCATCACTTCAAATCAAATTATATTCATTAGAATCAGGTGTTAGATCACATACCAGATCAAAAGCAAAATCAGAAACAATATTTTCAAAATGATCAGAACTTGCACCTATTATGTTACAAAGAGATCCAATCTGCATGATGGATCCAACATACCAGCAAAAATAGAGCAGAAAATTCAAATTTTCTACAGTCAATTTGCAGATTAAGGGTTAAAGTGCAGGAACTGAGTTATTTTAGTAAAAGTGTAGCTGAAGCCTACACTTTTGGAATATTATGAAAGGAGTATATATAGATTTTGTGCAGTGTTTATGTAGAAAAAAAATCATAAATTATAATTATAGCAATTTGTTTCTTCATATTTCAGAAATGTATAAACTTCAGCCATATATACTTTTCTTGCATTGTGCACTGTAAAACATTTTAAAACTGTAATTTCAGCAAAAAAAAATTATTTTTTTAAAAATTTCTTAAGGGTAGGACAGCTTTTATAAGGCGCCATTTTATTGTGAGTGTTAAAACTATCAAACAATCTCAAATAAACTTCATCTTGATATTGCCGATTACTTAAACCCCATGCTAAGAGTGTGTAGGCCTATAGTATATAGAATTACAAGAAAATAAATCAATTATTTATACATGTACCTAAAATGCATCAGCTAACATTATAGTGGAAGGCAAATGGATCTGGTTGATCCTGGAGAAACTTCCACTGAATTAATTTAAATTTAGCAAACTATATATCTTCCAGTGGATTGACGTAAATCTTTGACGTCATAAGTTTCTGAAATGCATGCATGCACGAAGGGAATTAATGGCTTCGTCAACGACGTTCATTAAATACTTCAAGAAAACTTGAAAGTTTTATAAGTGATGAACGATTAATTAAGATAGAAAATAATAAATTGAAGTTAATAAAAGATTAATGATAGCAAAACAGATATTTATCAGAAACAGTCCAGATGAATCCGTCTAACCGGTTATTTGATGATCCATCTTGACATAGTTATAATTTTTTTCTATTGTATGCAAAACTTAAGCCATTTGTAGGATATTTGCCCACACTTATAATAATGTCTTCTTTCAAACTTTCTTTGCTAAGGGAGATGTTCTCTTCAATCCTAATTTATTTGTCCTAAATCTAAAATGAAACCTTTGAACTTCTTTCTAGGCCATTTCCCCTCTATTCAATTTTTGAATACATGTAGCTTTAAAAATGTAACTATCACTGAAAGAAAAAAATCTCATCTATCAGGTCGCCATTTTGTTTTCATTCATGACAAGCTCGTTGCTTTAAAAACATGATTTTCATGATCCAAAACAGCAGTATACTTCATAACACAAATCGCCATGGCTTTTAAATTCTATATTATATATATATATATATATATTATTTAATTATAATTTAACGTTCACATTGATTTATTTTGATATCCCTCCTGTGCAGAACAAGCAATACCCCATTGTTAATAAACAAAGAGACAAAATGGCGGCTGCTTCTTTTGTGTCTGCCTTTGCAAAGTTTGCACAAATTATAACAAATTTTCATTGCAATTTCTAGGACGAAAGAACGGAAACTCTAACTATTGATGCTTGGTTAAAAATGGTACGTAGCTCAACAAAACAAACAACAGAAAAATGTAAAAAAAAAAAAAAAAAAAAAATTAGCAGCAACTACTTCAGGACTGACTACACTCAATTTGCAATGTTATAAAATAAATAACACGTTTTTATATGAGCATAATAATTTTTAAAAAATGTGGTGAAAATAAAAGCGCATGAAGAGTAAGTAGGCCTAACCATTGATTGTAAAATTTGTACCCTACAATACGTCACTATGCGTTGCATCAGTAACCCTCCCAGTGACGTCACATAGTGACAGCAAGGGTTAACCTCCTGGGCTATTCAATTCAATTCAACTTACAAGTTAGTACCCTAGGATCAGCATATCATAATGCCATTTGGTAGAGGGGGATTATCTCAAATAGTTTATTCCCTAATCCCTATAGTTTTCTTATCCCTAATAGTTTATTCCTATCTTTTAATTATATATAATTACTTAACCATTGACAGAATTTCATGTAGTAAGCCCTATAAATGTATTTAATTATTAAAACAATTTCAAATTGAACTGAGTTACCCTTAAATCAATTTAATTATTTCAAAATGAGGTTTTGAATAAATTAAAAATAAATACTCCAACTGATGTCTATTTTAACAGCAATGGAATGACAGCAGATTATCCTGGAGTCCTGAAGAATACGGTGGAATAAAAGTAACAAGACTATCTCGTAACGTCATTTGGCATCCCGATATTAAGCTGTTCAATAGGTGCTTTAGAATTATAAATATTTTAATTTTGGTTAGAAAACTGAGATTTTGAAAATAAATCACGAATGTATATTTCTTTATATGCAGGGTTAAACTATCAGAGGTAGAAACACAAAATGACATCTTTGCCACAGTCCATCACATGGGAAAAGTGGACTGGGTTGTTCCTAGTACATTTCACAGTTCTTGTAAGGTCAACCTTAAAATGTACCCATTCGATGTCCAAACCTGCCTCTTGAGATTTGGATCTTGGAGTATGAACGGATTTTACATTGATATGGCACTTCTAGATTCGGATGGAACAGTACGATAATGGATCATTGAAAACGGCAGTCATATTGTTTCACATCAAATGTTCAATACACCACTTTTGAACCATTCCAGATAGAATTCTTGGACTTCTCCCACGAAAATAACCAATGGGCGGTGGTCGGCAGTCGTGCTTGGAATAGCGTGAATTATTTGCCATGTTGTGAGGAACCTTTTCCTGAAGTCAATTTTGAATTCCAGTTACGCCGTCGTTCGCCTTATTACAAACAGACCATTCTTTTCCCAACTTTGGGAGTTGTTGCTTTGACCTTATCGACATTTTGGCTGCCTCCAAATTCAGTAGAAAAATGTATATTGGGTGGATTCAACTTTTTGACATTAGTTATCATCCTGGCATTTTTATCTTGGAAATTGCCTCCA
The DNA here is from genome assembly GCA_034700285.1 of Proteroiulus fuscus. NCBI lineage: Eukaryota > Metazoa > Arthropoda > Diplopoda > Julida > Blaniulidae > Proteroiulus > Proteroiulus fuscus. The sequence goes on along the minus strand of JAQIXP010000235.1, from coordinate 6,507 downwards.
GCTGGCAAGACTATACCTATGATTGGTAATTTCACTACTCGTACTCACATTTTTCTGAATATTTGCAGTTTTTGCCCCCATAATCATACAATATCAATCTTTACAGTTTCGTTTTGTGGGAATCTTATCTTGGCTGTAGTGGCATCCCTCATCCTCTCTGTGGTTTCAATTATTTATGGAAGAGCTCACTACATTGAACCACCACCTAATTGGATGAGAATCTCAATAAATAGCATTTTTGGAAAAATTCTGTGTGTTAACTCGCCACAAGTATTTGTAAGTAACAATATACCATTTGTCATACGGGTGTATTGTGATCCTCATAGTTTCCTCTATGAAAATGTGACGCCCTCTACAAACATGTATTAAATCATTGACTAAATTAAAATTTGAATCAGTCATTGCAAAGAAAGCTAGAAAGAGGTAGACTTTGAAAGATGATGTCGTCATGCATCGAGACAATAATTCCATGGTTTAAATGACAGATTAATTTTAGTTTATCATCATGTCAGCAGAGGGCGTCACATATTTTCATGGAAGTAACTTGGAGGTAGACTATAACATGGTACTGGAAAGTAATCCATGACTGGAATAACAATTTTTGGAACACTAATTCTTGAATTTGTGTAAATGATTCATTGGCTTATGTTTTTATATGCAGATCTTTTCCTTTCTCAAGAAATTTAAATTATTTTCCTAAATCCCCTAACTATTTTTCTATAACCCACACTAAGCAAATGCCTCATTGTAATTCATGTTAATTTTATGGATCAATTTCAGACTCCTGTAATAAATCACATTGATGCCCCAGACAGTCTAGAACTTGATGGAGACGACTTAAAGAATCTTCCGAGTGAGATGGAAAGGCAGCAATATTACACGGCTCAATGGCTTCAAGGGCTGCAAATGATTGATCGGATCAACTTTTTAATATTTTTGATAATAATTGCTTTCTCATTAGCTGGTGCCTTCACTTTTAATCAATAATAAATTATACTCATTCAATCATTTCACCATACAATTTGTCTATTGGATTATTATGTACTTAACACTTGATCAGAATTTTCTGTTCAATAATTATTGACGATCATACAATAATACAAGTTTATGGGTTTCAAGCTTTATGAACTGTGCAGTCATAAGAAGCGTAAGAAATGGGCCAATAAGGACCAAAAGCTCAATAGGATCACCTAATTTATGGCTGGCCATTATTTCTATTGGCGGTCCACATGACATCATGCCGCGGGCTGGGTCATGTTATGTACGAATTTTTAATTAATCTTTTTTGTTAAATTAAAAAACGGGTGCATCAGCAATTAATAAAGAGGATATACATTCGCAATCCGCATACACCAGCAATAAATTTCCAGTACAACCACATGTCAAGAATTACAACATGAGATTTAACTTAATTGTTTACATGTACAAAATCTAGGAGACTATAAAATAGCATTAACCTTGGTTCTTGACAGGTATATGCAATGTATTAATTCTGTGACAAACTTTTATCGAAAGTCAAATGCATATATTTGGTTCTTGGCATAGCTACTAAGCAAATACAGGAAAAAAAGACAAGACCTGCAAGCGCATCTCAGTCTACCCATTATCATTGTTAATGAAAGGAAAAATATATAATTTGGACATAGAATTCAAGGGAATTCAATCACAACTTCACCGATTTTGGACTAGAGTGCAAGTATTGAAACGAAATGACTACAGTTATAAAATACAACCTAAAGCTGGTGATGTTGATATTGTTAACATTGCACGTTATTTGCACCGAAGCCATTACAAGGGCAGAAATAGACGGTAAGTACACCAAAACTGTACAATGTGTATTTTAAAAATTGCCACGTATTTATAGAGTATAGTTGAAATATAAAGGATAGTTGTGAATCATTCGAAAACCAAATAAAAAGACATTTGTTAAATTGATTCTTTGAGTTTTATAGACTTTCTTAAGTAAATATTTTCTTGTTTAAATTAAATTGCACAAGATTGGATTAACTGCATACAGTACAGCACATGCAGTTTAAGCTTCTTGCCTAATGAACCCTTATTTTGACAAATTTTGGATTATTAATTGTTAGCTAGCTTATTATATCATCTTTGGGTCTAAACAACTAAGGGCATTATATCCAGTCAAAAATATTTTATTAAAACTTCAAAATGGAAATGTCATTAAATGAATGCAAACAGATTATGATAATGAATTCAAATTTTAAGGCTGCTTTTGGCTAAATTTAAGTCCTTTTTTGCTTTGCATTGATTTCTACAGCATGAAACGTTTGACTATAGCATGCAGCATTTGCTAATAATTGAAACAATTCACCATTTCGCGAATTATTATTACAAATTTTTAACAATTGGAGATAAAATAGTAACATTATGGAACCATTTTAGATCAAGATTTCCCAGAAACACTGTTGTATAGTAAAACTATTTACAGAAATAACTGCAGCATAGAAGTTTTATTACAGTTTATAGGACTAATTGTATTATTATTACTGCCAGTAGTGATTTAGCAATTTTATGGAATAAATCATTTTAGTAAGAAGTTATAATTCACATAAAATTGGATGTAAAATTCAATACCTGCAGAAATGCAATAACTATTCAAGTAGTTTGCATTTAAAATAATTATCATAATCATTTTTATTAAAGTAGCCTATATAGTACAGTATAATTGCAATATGTTAGTTCATTAATTTGCTAAATAATTGCAGTTTACAGTATAGTTATAATTAAAGGTCCATGGCAGTGCCCATATGAGGACAAAATATTTACTTGATGACAATTACTTGTATTATGCACATGCATAATCCCAAGATACTTTCTCAATTTTGCTCGTGCAAGTCACGTGCTCAATATGCTTAAACCAAAATTCCAAAGATAAGGTACTTAATTGCTCACGTGCTCAATGTTTAAAAGCAGAAAAACTGCGTCAACTTATAAAAAATTATCAAAACAAAGATATGACATTTACATGCATCATCAGTGAGCTTATCCGAGCTTAATTAAAGCACAGTTTTTAAACCAAATAATTTAGTTTTTCATGGCTTATGCATTAAAAAAATCGTTTCAATAGCTCATTTAAATGTATTCATTGTGTCAACATAATCATACACTTTTCATATATTCCCTGACAGTTAATCGTGCTATGGAGTATAGTGCCAATTTGTGCACCGATAGTAATAATCGGGTTAAATCGTCACAGTTGTCAGGTAGTACGTGCTCCGAATTTTGAATGTTGTTAATTGTATTTTTAAATCAAGTTTAATGTAAAATACATGTACAAGATGACCTTTCCCTTATTTAATGGACAAGTGTGATAATACAACGTATTATGCGTAGAACTTTAAAAAATACCATTTCGCTTTTTTAAAAAAGTGTATATATTTAAAATAAAATAAATTAAGCTTTTGCAGAAGTTAAGTTCAGATACAGAAAAACATTGCAAACTCCGGATAATTAAAAAAAATATTTTAAATATTAAAATGTACACCAAAAGTATTTTCCAAATTAAAAAATTAAAAAAATAAAATAAAATAAATATTTCAAATTTATAACAGTACTGAAATACCTATAGTATTTTCTAAGAATAAAATATTCACTTAACATGATAGCTGCTCATGAATGTTCTATAAGGGGCTAAATGTATATTTTTTTACTTGTAGGGGCTTGGAAATTAAATTCTAAAATTATACAGCTAAAGGCCTAAAGCTGTACTTTTAGTGCACATTTTTACATAAATTCCCAAAGTACTTTGAAGCTGCATAACAATTAGAGCATACACCCGATAAAGTTGTTTATTCTGTTGTAATTGAAGATAGCAAATACTGTGTACATGAAAAGGGGTTAACTTTTATGAATTATTCATAGAAAAGTTCAATTCCAGATTAAAATTTGACGCAAACAAAGAAATCCTATTTTGTCATTTTACAAGGTGACTTCAATCACGAGTAAAGAAGTGTCTAGCTAACAACAGACAATGGCATTGTTGTCCATTAAACTATATTATTTTAACAAATTAATCATCATAAAATTAAACCGCTACAAACTCATAAAAACTTTTACAAATAAAACTATAAAAACTAGTCACATGTATACTAAACTATTATGTTAACGTCACTTTAAATACAGGGGCAATATACCATGAAAACGTTTTTAGGCAGACTTTGCCTAACTTTTAATACTATGTTGCGTGACATTTCCCAAATAAAAAAATAACACAATACCTGTACCTTAATATCAATACGAGGGCTCGTATTTAAGCTTTAATAATAAATTTACACTTCTCATATTATTGTTGGGGCCCCTTATTGTTTCACATTTTGCTTCTTGAAAACACTCTAACATACAATGTATCATTAAATTAATCAGCTAAATTAATTAAAATGTAGGCATTTAGTGACTAAATGTAGAGACAAACTTTCACGGCTGACAGTGATAAGACATTTTTAAAAATTAATCTGTCTGATATTTTTGTCTGGTTGGAATTTCCGAGTAAAGACAACTTATAATTACGAGTGAATAGGTCTGACTAATATACCGAAATTCGTATTTTTTTTATAACGCAAATTGCAGCATGCAAGAATTTTATGGGATGTCTATGAGCTTACAAGACATTTGAAAAGGGATTTTTTAATATCTTTATAATATAAAACTATAATTATCAAATTTAGATTTGATCTTTATGGCGCTATAATGTGTAAAGTAAATCATTTTATTGGTTAAATATAGCCTCTCAGGTTTATAGCAATTGACAATCATCGGTTATATTTGCAATAGAGGCCCATACAGTATATTAATGACATTTTGATTACACTCTCAACCTTTGATTTATAACTAACTCTTAAATAAAGTTAATTAGTTGATTGGATTTTTTGCCAATTCAGGATTATTATATTATCATTAACAATACTTGTGTGGGATTTAGCACACGTATGACAAACTCCAGAAACTTCATAAAATCATCTCATCCATTAAAGAAATTACTTTAAAGAGTGTACAAAATTATTTACCTTATACTGATTTTAATTTTAAAGATTTGCCATAAAATAATTAGTAAACCCTAATCCAGAAATTACCATTAAATCTATATAATTAATTAACAAAAAAAACACCAATAATTTAGCAGGATTTATAACAACTTTGTTAACCAATAAAGCTCAATTTTTGCATAATTTTACAATCAATAGTTTTTATAGAGTAATACCAAATAACATATGAGCTAATGTATTTAATTATAATATCAACATATGCTTATTTTTTACTGTTTTCTGAATTTATTCTAGATGTAAATAACACCTATGATTATGAGTTACTATTAAGGAAACATCTTTTGCAAAAATACAATGTTCACGTCTTGCCAAAAACAGAGAAAAATCGCCCAATAAGAGTTGATATTGGACTGGCACTCGTAAGCATACAAGAATTGGTAGGTAATAATTTCGAAGAAAAATAAACTTTATTTGCCATTTGTCCTATTATTTGAGTAAGAATTTTAAAGAAAATTACAAGACATTCAAGCTATTTCAGGCCTTTTCTCTTTTAATGCGCTGCTAAAGAAAATACACTTTCATTAAAGCATTAATTTTAAAATGTCCAGTATAGAATACATGTAGGCCTAATATGTTTGTTAATGAAGCCATTCGAAAAGTCTTTTCAAGGTTTCTTATATTTCAGCGTTGATGTTTAATATAACTGATAAATTATATAAATAAAATGTAAATTTTTTTTTCAGAATGAGAGAAGTGAGCGGCTAACGGTGGAAACATTTGTGCAGTTGGTAAACATATTTTTACAAATAAAACTTATAATTTCCATTTTATCCTCTTTGACACTAATGATGCATGATGCAATATATTAGAAACTTATATACCCCCTGTACACATGTATGCAAACATATGCATGCTCGAACTCCTATTTTTGCAGAGCATTTCTAAACATAACATACACTATTTAGGGTTGCCACAAACTCATGAAAACATTGTTCCCCTGACTTTTCCAAACATTTTCTTTCTTTCATTTCTGCATGTCGTTCTTATCCTTTTTTTTTAATTTTCAATTAAACGTTTTTTACCTTTTTTATCTAAAAATGTATATATATTTTAATATTTTCATGTATACACATGTATTTTAAAATCATTATTTATCATTACTAATCATTACCCGTATTTAGTCAAACCCTCAATATCAATTCATTGTGAAAGAATACATGTATAATCCAACAAAAACACTGCCCACACTAACGAGGGGAGGTTGAGCACTGTATATCACAAAAATTCAAAATTCACGTTTTAAACTGTTAACTATTCGATATTAGGACCCCCTGCGACAATTTTGCCGTCCAATGCCACTTTCGGTGATTTTAGATGAATTTGAAAAATTCAACTTTGTGCCATTTTGAATGGGGAACACCATGCATTTAAGAAGCGTTTGTTTGGCTGTTGCAAGAATGTGTATAAGTGCATGGTTTTTCCATTCAAAATGGCACAAAGTTGA
>JAQIXP010000234.1:0-30834 GCA_034700285.1 Proteroiulus fuscus | reverse complement strand
ACAATTTGCGACAAGGGGGAGGGGGGGAGTCAAAAATTCTGAAAAAATAAGCTACGTGGTTTGTGGACGTTCCCTTACGAAACAGAAATGATAAAGAGCCGTGGTCACGCCTGACTGTACTTGGCATACAAATGTCTTAATCCCCAGGCACATATTACACAAACCGACAAATTATTGTAGGATTTTTGAAACCTTGTGACACTACAAAGGCTGATCTGTATTGTCCACAATAAACTTCCTATACAGAAGACGTCAGGAAAACATTCACTTACAATGAGTGACGAAAGTATCACCGAATATCAAAGAAGTCTTTGCATGTAATACATTTTGGTATTACCAACAAACAAGCTAATAATTCATCCAAGGTTAATGCATGGTGTATACAGCCAATGAAAAGCTGTAGCAAATGTTTATTCATAACTCAGGGTTTATTATTAGCCTGCCACAGCATTAATTTATTACTGCAGTAAATATAGAGGCCCCTACAGACTAGACTTAATATTAACACTGATAGAGAAAATTATTAAATTATGCAACTTTAAGATTAAAATTCATTCTGAGCTGTGTTGTCCTGCTGGCTCAAGCTGGGACACGAAGCCTCAAGCTTGAAAACATGATGCATAGGCTAAAAACGTATGTGGTCAGAAACTATTTGGTCAGTTTGTAACAACCTCAAATTATAATAGACTTCGATAGGTAGCCCAACTAAGAGCTTATTTAAACATGTACGATTAGCTACTACGTTAAAATATAAGATAATACTCACCGAAAGAAGAATCTAGACAAACTTACATCTTGGACACACACGCCATGCTTTTCTTTCTATAGGAAAACAGTGCTGTCAATTACTAATGTAAATGACAAAGCATAGCTACTATTTATCCCTAACCCGTCCTTAAATGTCCTTATACCAGTTTATGATAGAGGGGTAGAAAAGTGGTAAAGGAAATTAGCTATGCTTTTAGTGAAATTGGATAATTAATTACTACATTTATTTATTTTAAAAATCACCAAGTTTTTAATTTTACAATGGGGAAGGGATACAATAATTATATGTGCAAGAAGCCATTTCATCCAGGCTCCAAAGCAAATATCAAAAGAGTAAGTCTGTAACTATGCTTCATAATCCTTCATGTGTACAATCTTGGACTGATTAAGCAAAACATTTATACCAATATATAAATATATGACTATTTTTGCTAATATACCTTTATTTTTAAATGTAAGGCATGGATGGCTGAACAGCAGACTGAAAATGACAAACGAAAACAAGAAGAATTAAAAATTCAGTATGAAAAAGAACAAGAGCTTTATCACAACAGAGCTCTTCTAAGTAAAGAAAGTAAAGACAAACTGGGATTAAATTTTATGTATGAGGCCCCACCAGGAGCCAAAAAAGGTATCAAAGGATCAATACGATATTAATTAAATGTATTTTAATAGGAAATATATTTGATAATGTTTTTTCTTTTATATGAACTCCTTGAAGAGCATCAGGTGATTTTTATATTAATATTTTGACAACTTGAAATACCCGTTGTGTTACAAAGAAAGTTACTAATTGCAATAATTTTTACAGAAAGAGGACAATGAGCCAGAGTATAAATTTGAGTGGCAACGAAAATACAATGCTCCCAGAGAAGAGTGAGTAAAATGTATTTTTGTTTATGTATAGAGTATATAATATTTATATTTGTTTTTCTCAATGAAAGGAAAGCTGAATTAAGCCTGTGTATATTTTTAGTTTTGCTCGTGGTAATGCAGAAATCAGAGATCAGCCATTTGGCATTCAAGTCAGAAATGTTCGTTGCATTAAATGCCATAAATGGGGCCACATTAACACAGATAAGGAATGCCCACTATATAACAAAGCAGGTGGTGCTGGAGATGCATCAAGTAAGTAAATGTCTTAATTGTTTGGTGTGTAAAATGCAATATCTATTATAGTTAAGAGCATGGGTTAATTCCAATTATTTTCTGCTTAGATGAAATGGATCCGATAGAACTGATGCGCAGAATGAAAGAGGAAGAAGGCCTCGCATTAAAGCAGAGCATTCTTGGGCATCGTATCGATCCTAATATTGCCAATCAGGTATAACGAGCATTTGCAATGGCAAGAAAAGTTTGTAAATTATTGTGTTTATCAGTTTTGCACTTTACACTTTACAGCAACTTTTATCAAGTGATGAAGGAGAAGAGGACATTGAGATGCAATTTCTGCAATCCTTGTCTACTAAACAGAAGGAAAAACTACTAAAGTAAATAATAACCCTAAAGTGATGGAAATTATGTATACTTGGATAATAAATGAACTTTTCCCCCTAATATTCATTATTAAGAGTGTGGGCTTCGTGATAAAACACATTATCCTTGCACTCAAGAGAACCAATATTTAATTTTTATTGTCTTTATAGCTTTTCTCGTTCTTATTGGCTAATGCCAGGGCAGTAATACTGAAAGATGCCCACAAATATATATTATGTTAAATTAAATGCTGTATAATGCAATATCTTTAAATTTTACGTAAATGTTTCAAGTCATTTTACAAGACTGCAATATTTAATTTTCATTATTTGTTATATATCGAAATGTCAAGGAAACCTAGTTTGGTTGGAAGACATTGCATTTTTCTTTGTCAGGAAGGCCCACTTACAGAGTTCAGTAAATCAACCATCCCAGATATAAAAATTAGCTTTCGTGATTTCCAGGCCAAGCATTTTCTACTTATACGAACATATATATATCCTTAAATTACCTTGTGTATTAATTTGATATCAACATGCTTATCATTTATTTTGCAGAAAGTTGGAAAAACTTGAGAAGAAAACAGGAAGAGAAAAGCGAAAAAGCAAATCCAAAAAGAAAAAGAAAAGTAGAAAGAAAAGTGTAACAAGTTCATCGGGTACTATACTAAATATTGCATCGTTTGGTAGCGTTAAATCGGATTATGGGAATTAACTCAATTTTATTATATCTGAATGTTACAATCAGAAAGCGATGAAGATGTCAAGAAGAAAAGAAAGTCAAGGAAGAAAAGTAAGAGATCAAAAAATGAATCAACTGATAGCTACAGCAGTGACGACAAAACCATCAAAGAAGAAAAAAGCAGAAATAATCGATTTAAATTGAACTTACACAAGAAATCGCACTCTAACGGGATTCGTACAAAGCCGGAGTTGTCAAAAGGTCCAAAATCTGGAAGGATTGAGCGTGGCAGGAGTCGCAGTCCAGCGAGAAATCCCAGAGCCAGATCCCCGTCCAATTCACCTGACCGAAGGTATTCAGCTTCATCCAGAAAGCGTGGTCGCCATTCTAGCAGCAGAAGTCCCATTCGGAAAAGGTCTGCAGAAAGTTTGGGCAATTCCACTAGGCCAAGCCATCATCTCAACCGGGAACTTCGAGAACACAAATCCTGAAAGTATTTTTAAACATTACTTCTTTTTTGGTCCACAAATTATTCAACATGTCAACAGTTGAACACATTATTTTAATAAATTTTCAAAAGTTCATTGAATGGGCATATTCCATTACTGGTACAATTTCATTAGTTTGTAATAATTAATAGTGAGGGTACATGTGCTCACTTTTGAAAACAAGATGTAATTTTTTCTATTCATGACAAGTATTTCTATTATCATAGCCCACTACCGGTATTTACGCCCTTTGTAACTTTCATGCTATTAAAATAATTATTACATATGTTTTCAGAAAGCTTTGAGTAATGTACTTATTTGACATTTGCTTTTTTATAAGAGCTAGAAAAGTCCATAACTATCAGATATAGACATTTCCTCCATGGCTATAGACAACTGCACTTAAAATTATAGCCTGCATGGTATTATAGGTTTTAAAAATTCTAAATTCGAATTTTCTGTCTTTTGGCAATCCCAAACAAACTAACATTTATTACTATTAGCCTACTTCCATTAGCCATCACTTGCAACAAACTCAAATTTACAGAAGCTTCAGAAATTCAGGATACAATTTATTGATCAGTATCAAGTTATGTTTGCCATATTCTAAGGTATTATTAATTTCAAATTATACAATTCCTTTTTTGAAAATTTCAAAGTATAAACATTATGACATAAGCATTTACACTTATGCGTTTTTAAATATAGTACCTATAACACCACTTGAATACTTTTTAAAATGCCATTTTTAAATTAAAAATCAAGACTTATAATTATTGAGTATCGGTTAAGGGTATTCCTTTTCTGAGCGGTGAGCGAGCAAGGGGAACAGGTGTTCCTTATTGCTCCGCTCAAAAGTTTGCTGCAGGAGCAGTGAAAACAAACCAGTGAGCAGCGTCTATGGCCGCTTCCATTGCTACATTTCTAGCTTAATAAAAAATGAATGTAAACTGTGAGTAAAAGTATTCTTTATATTTTGGGAATGTAACAAAGTCAACAGCAAAACGCCACTCAATTGAGGAATCCTCTGTTGATACGGACATATCTGATACAGACATTGGAAATGTCCGATCTTTACCATGGAGTTGCCCATATGATAATATATGACTTCTCATGCTTCAAACCTTGTCCCAAAAATTACAATAAAATTGAAATGGCCTGAATCCAGAAAAAGTAAATTGCTTAAATTATAAAAATGTTAATTCAGTGACTGGTTAGCCCCTATGAATGAAATATGCTCACTTTATCCAGAAATTTAAAATGAACCAGCTACAAGCAGATTTCAAAAAAGTAGCACCAGGTCCATCATTTAATGCATGAAATTGTCCACTGCGTTTGCATTTCTCTTCTCACCCGTCTGAAAACAAATTTCGGGATACTTCCTAAGCTCTGATGAGTTTCAATATCATTGGGCATGTTGATAAAATGAGACGTATTGCTCGAATTGTATTCCATTGGAGAAGATATTATGTTCACCACAGTCGATGCCACAGATTGTATAGGAGAGCTGTCTATTACGATGTTGGCTTGGTTTGAAGTGCTTCCAGGAGAATTTGTCGATTTGCGTTTTGCCATGGAATAATCTAACGGTTCATCAATTCCTTGTTTTTCTATATCATTTGTCGAATAATTTCCCATCTTATCAACTCCAAATGGGCGAACCAGTGGAGACTCGTTAATTTTACTGGTTATATCTTTCATTTTGTCAATGTCTATCCCCAGAGCTGTTTCGAACACACTGTTCAGATCATTTCTGATGCTACCAATGCTTAAATTACTAGCTTGTGGATGAAACTTGTTGCTAATGTCTCTAATCTGCCTAGCATTGTTGCAAGCTTTCATTGGATTTCCATTTTCATTTACTTCAATTTTATCTATGGATTTGCCCAAATTGGTCGTGCAAACATCTAGCGTGGAGACATTTGTAATCTTTTCCAAGTGTGGCATTTTGGACCATCCTAAGCCTTCTCCAAGCGACAGATCTAGAATGCTTTCTAAGCATGGCAAATTCGGAACAGGCTCCAGACATGGCACATCCATCGGAGTGGTCACAAATGGCATATTCGGCATTGGAATCTCATCAAAGTCATCGAATCTAAACTCATCTACGAGGCATTTCAATTTTTCGCTCGCATCCAGTGAAGTCGAATTTCTGTCGGCCTCAAACGACTCGTCCAGGTTGAGAGCTCGACGTGCTCCGAAGGGAGAGCCGAGCCTGTCTTTACCAAATGCGGATACTGAGGGACTGCTCTTGACTTGCCTTGAATCAAGAATATTGTTCACACAAGGTGGCAAAAAGCTAGGACAACTAGCCAATTTTGAAGACGATGGATGTACAGAATTACGTCTTAGGGCAGTGCTTCTTAACAATCGAATTCCCTCTTTTTGTTCAGCATTATGCGCTTTACCACTCTCTGACTTTTCAATCTTTAAACTGACTTGCTTTTGCTCATTTTCAGAGGTTTGTATGTTGCACTGCACACCTGGCATATTAGCGTTTAAATCTAGCGGAGTTAGAGCCTCGCGCTTGATAGCGGAATGCTGCTTTCTGTTGAAAGAGTCATGTAATAATTCCATACCTATGACATTATCTACTTGAGCACGTGTCAGTGAATTGTAATTTTTTGGAATCGTACTATGGTGCACCTCCAACGCTGGACGCTTCGAAGTATTGTCAGTACTATCTGCACTGGAGAATGAAATGAGCGGCACCAGAGCTTTGACCTTCTTTGCTTGCAGAGCCGTGCCAGTTGGCTTCTTTCGCTTTCGGCAGATGGGCTCGGACAATGGAGTACTAAAATTTTCTTTTGAGTGCGCCGCTGAATTAGTTTTGCCCATACTGCTAAAAATTAAGATAACGACTTTAAAATATAGAAGTTTTGAAAACAAAACCTCGAGCAAGAAAAACTAACCAGGTCTTTGTCCGTGTGCTTGAGCAGCTTGACGAGCGTTTGGAAATCATTTTTGCTAAGGAGAAAATATCCGGTAGAGCAGCAATTCGTTTGTCCAATAAAGTATACAAATCAGGTGAGGTGAGGAGCTTTTGATGTTCCATCGTTTTAATATGCTGAAATTTACACATATAACTTTTTTAACTACATATTAAGAATAAAAAATCTGCTTAATTGAAAAAGAAAATTGACATACCTTGTAAACATCCTCATAGCGAATTAAACACATTTCGCAAAACCCGGGCTTTGTCCCAGGTGCAGTTTTTTTCGAGGATGTATTACTATTGATGGGTTGGGCAGTGATGTTTTTTGTTGGCCTTATATTAAACAAACATAAATATATATCACATCAGTGAAAGCCCGACTTTGTTTCTTTTGTCATAGGTTGCTGACATTTACTGAAAGTCGTTACCTTGACAAGTCATCATTGCAGTTATTTCCTTCCGAAGCTAAAGATGACGACGGAGAATTCGGATTTAAAACTTCAAGTTTGAGATTAGGCTTTGATTGAAGCACTTTTGAAAAAGGCGATCGTGTGTGGATGGCTTTCAAGTCCAATACGGGCCATTCACGAAACTGTCGATATTGAGGGCGATATTCCCTAAAAATGTTTATGAGTATAAATTCCACAGCAGTTATTGGATGAATTTACAAGAGCAGAAGTCAGTCACTTCACTCACCCATTCACATCCTCAAACTTTAAAAATGGATTGCAAAATTTCCACTCTGAAAACAATGTCTATGCTTTAATACAACATGCATTTTATGGATACCTTGAATAAATATGAATACTTACTTGTACAAGAAGTTGTAGAAGAAAATTTTGATTTGCATACATCCTGAAAGATAAATACCAAACGATAAGCACCACTTAAAGAGACCAATGGTAAAATAACACTCCACATTATTTACAATCAGCTTGGATACAAAATTATTTCTCTGAGTGTTCTACAACCATAACTCCTTACATATTTATCATAATTCCTCCAATTGTAGCTAAGGCTATTAGTTAATTAGAGACCTGGTGTATGCCAGTTTTTAATTTTCAATACGCACTGTTTACAATAGTACAGTTACATTTAATGCAACAGATGATATGATGATCTAATCAACAATTTTATTTTGTGAAACGTTACACTTTCAATGACCTGTTTATTTTCCAGATCCATTCGATCAAAGGTATAAAGGCGTGGCAACAGTAACTATAGGATAGGATGAGTTGCTGGCAAAAATTTGACTTGGCTATTAGATCTTTGGCATCCCAGTTACAATTGGAGGATTCACGGTATAAGAAACAGTAAATAAATCTTATGTTTTGATCCACTAATGCGGTAGTAAGTTATCGTATCAACAATTGATTATCCTTTCGAATGGAATCTTATCAGATTATCATTTTTAATTAGAGGCAGTATATATTTCTGATATTTCCCATTTCTGAATTATCTGAAACCATACGGTATCTCTGAATTTTCAATTTATTAGAAATATTTATAAAACTGACTGTAAGTAAACAAGTAATTTTTAATTCCGTGATGTAAGTCAAAGATTATTAAATATACCAGTATATAGAAAAATTGCTCACCTTGGAATTGTGTGTTCGCTTAACGTGAAGTTGTGATTTTGATTTTTTTATCCAGGTTGTTAAAAAACTTAACGATAGAACTTTAACACCCCACATCCGGGCAATTTGTAACACATCACTCGAACCCTTTGTCTAAAATCAAAAATAACTTAATCATTTTAAGAAGAATATTATATAGCTACTCTTTCTTTTTTATATATTTTAAAAAAAAATTAGTCAATAAATAATTAAAAAAGACCCAAAAGATAATGGATCAACCTTTACCATAGATTTCCGTGCTTTCTCCAGTAGAGCACTAGCTCTAGAAACCTGCATGTTCAAAAATCAGGCCAAAATCAATTTATTTTTGAAATTTCTAATTGTTGAAAGATCCATTAAGAACAATGAAATCTTTGAATAACTCACCACTGCAGTGGAGTGAATCTTGACAATGGGTAACTCAGTGTTGTTTGGTGAATCATTGGTGAGACAACTATAGACATTACGATTGTGTTATAAATGTCAGAAGAAGAAGAAGAAGACTAATACCAAGCTTAACAAAAATAATGTTAATATTGACTCCTTCTTTTACCTCTTTGTGTTTGAAAACGAATTGGGGGTCGAAGGCAATGATCCATCATCTAGAGTTGCATCTCTCAAATGTTGCTTCCAGTTTGGCCGATTTGTCACCAAATATTTCACATCCTTACTTAAAAACGTATCAACAGTCTGGTAGAAATACATATAAACAACATGTTCAGAGGTTTACAGTTTACTATAAACGTGATCTATGAGGAAAGTTAATAATTTCATTTGGCTTACCCCTCCCAAAATTTTGATATCATTTGTCAAACTTTTTATGCCAAAATAATCCTTCAAGTCTAAATAAAATGAAACCTTAGCAAAAGGTTTTTTGTGCTCTTCCTTTGAATGCACATTCAAACACGAATCTGGAAAAAGAAAATTACGTGAATTTTTAAGTAGCCAACGGTACATGAACTAAGCATTTTGGCAAAGAAACAGTGTGAACTTTTAATCAAAATTCTGGATGGATTCCCACACCAGGCTACGACCCTTTTAAGGTTAAAATAGGCATGTAAGCTACACTTGAAATTTGCCCACTTCAAATTGACATTTCTCATAAATAGGTTTTTCAAAATATTGCAATTTTCACTTCAAAAAATGTAATTTTGAGATTTATCGAAAGCTTTTCTTTAAAATAATTGATCGCCTTCCTTATAATCTTATAATTTTTCAACTATAATGTATTAATAATGCACGTTATTAATTGATGCATGAGCATATTCTGGCAAAACTGGCTATGCCATGGTTGCCAAAATTGGAGTTCCACAAGCCAGATGGATCATTAAATTTCTATGCTCCATGAGAGCAGTGGAGTGCTCCATACTCTTATCTTAACAGATTTGAATCACTTTTTGTGAAGGGGGCCCTCCAGTGTTGTGCGCCTTAAATTAATGCAACCATTGAAATCCATTTTGGAACCAAAATTTCGAGGAGAGTGCATCTTCTAAAAGGTATACTCTCATCACAAACTTTTAGTTCCAATATAAAAACAATACGCCAGTCTCGTGCAAATTACATTTGGTTTGCTGTATTATGCAAATGCACTGCACCTTATATGGTACGTGTGTTGATTAAAGGCACACAAAACCGGAGCGTGCCACAATATTTGACTCAAAACTGTTAAGATAAAGGGACATCCTCCTCATTAAAAACTTGTTCCAAAACGAGAAACAAATTTTCAGATTGGCACAAATTATATTGTGCCAATATGTGCCAATTTTCTGTAATATACATGTGCACAAGAATTTTGTGAGGTGAATTAAGTTTCGAAGCACAAAATTGCACAAGAGCAAAAAAGAAGCAGAACAATGGAGCACTCCAGTGCTGTGCACCATAACCACAGCCAACTAAGATTTTTTTTATTTATTAAATTAAAAAAAATCTTAGTTGGCTGTGCAACGAAAGTCCGTGGAGCACTCCACAGGCTTTGTGGAGCACGACAATTTGATGCTCTAATTAACAGGATTGTGGAATGCTCAGGTTTTTTGGGCTTTAAACTTAAGGCATCCATTTTGGAATAAAATTGCATGATGGAATTCAACGTATGTGCATATTCCAACAAACAAAATGAATTTTAGAACAAAAATGTCGTGAATGGAACGTCCTCTTCGCCAATCTTGCTATACTGTCTCATCTCAAGCTGATCGAGCCTTTTGCTAGCCTATGCTAACGGTAAGTAGGCTGGCTAGCAAAACGCTCATCAGAACGCTCCAGAATAGGACCCAAGGAATTGACTGCAACACAGTTACATGCGTTTGTAATGGCTAGGGATCGTCCTATAAGTTTACGGTTAGGCTGGGTCAAGTTAGGTAATGGTGGGGTATGGGGGGGCAGAGCCCCTGCATGGGTCCACTATCGTTAAACAGCTCCTTTATGCCTTTATGGCATAATGCATTACGTAGGACGTTATATAACTGTACAGCCCTTGAGCTTTCATTTGGAGGAAGGCTAGGTGGAAACAGGGGCGGCATTCTCGTCTTGTTTTTAACGAAATTCGTTAGCTGGCTAACGACTGCCATGAAGCTGTCGTTACCTAACGATTCGTTATTGCCGCATTTTCTCATAGGCGTGCATTGAGCGTAACGAATCGAACGGAAGACTGGAATACACTTTTGTGCGATTTCCCTTCGTTTGCAGCTAAACGAATTCGTTTAGAAAGACGAGAATGCCACCCCTGGAGTCGTGGTGACCAATATAAATATTTGGCACTTTTTTAAAAAGCACAATTTTATCTAATGAATAATTAGTGTATGCAAACGTGTCTACTACCTGCAGCATTATGCTGTTTTCTTTCCAGAGGTTTCCTTTTCAATTTATCGGTAGGCTTTCGAAGCATGTTTCGAAACCACAGGCTTGCTGATGCACGGTCGGCTTATATGTTGCGAAAACCCCTTTCTGCTATTACTTATAAACACATACTGTTGTAGTATTACACTTTAGACTAAGACAAACTACAGTAATTCACTGCATAAAGGGAAATTTTCAATTGAAAACAGTCGATATACCAGCACTTACCCCGCTAAAATGCAACAAAACGTTTAAAAAGCAAACTGCCTTTTCGCGGTTACAATTGGCGCCAAGCCCTGCCACCTAGTAGCCGCACGAACAATCGTTGGTTTGCTCACTGATCTTCGCTTCAGCAGATTTACATAAAAATTCATACATAAAAAAAATGTATAAAAAAGTGACTAATTCAATTATTCAATCGCTATAATAATTAATATAATTAAAATCATAATTAATGTGTTACTTCTAAATATCAAATCAGTGCTTTTAAAAAAATCTTATAGTTTTAATTAATAATTGATGTTTACTCCATTTTATCATTATCAGTCATAAAATAAGTGATTTACTGATTTACATAATTTCGTATTATTTCTGTAATTGGTATGCCAATTAAGCTCCCTCTATCACGAATTTTTTTTTAATCATGGCTTAATCATTTTTTGAATCAAATATACTACACCGTGATCATGGCATTGCATTGGGCGGTAAAATTGCATTTTAAAACTGTAGTTTTTTTTCTTCTTTACGAAATAGAATTCAATAGTTCTACTGCTTCTAATTTATCCAGTTTTAACAGCAGTATACAGTAGGACAATAATTGTAAAAGATTTTTTCCACTGTGTATATACCCCGGTAATTAACTTTTAAATGCCACAAATGCATGTTTAAAAGCTACAATTAATTATGGCATCTGTTTACTAAATAATATCTTATAGGACTTGAATAATAATTAAAGCATATTTTGTTTTCCATTGTAACATTGAAAACTTCAAAAAAACTTAGGGGGTATACTTTAATGACATCACTTTTTAGGTGTGTGGGTGCTTTATAGATAGGTGCCCAATGAGCGTCAAGATGTCACACCAATATGACAAAAATGTATGAATGTACAAATTGTTTTCGATTTTGTGACGTCTGAAGCTCTTAACATATTTTTCTCACAATGTATACTGATGCAAAATTCCTGCAGGCGTAAGAATACCATCATATAAGTAGTTTCCAAGCTGAGAATGTCAATGTCAGCTTTGCAGTCATGTTAATTAGATATGGTCAGATGAATAGGAGTGTCATGTTTAACATTGCTTGAAATCAAATTCTTTGTCTCTACATGTTTCAAACATTGCACCTGAGTATCTACATTTTATTTGTAATGTAATTTTATATGTGGCATGACATGTGGGGAAGGAAGGGGGGGTAATAAACTGTTAACATGCTTATAATTTTTATCATGTCGCCAATGTCGATCACCATTTTGCTAGGTCAGCGAAATTCTGATTTTTTTGCACTTTTTACCAGTGCCGGTACTATAAGAAATTAGCTCGAAAACTTCTTATTTTTAATTTTTGAGTATCTGTAATGCAGGTCTAAAATAGATGGGATAAACAGCCCACACATTTCAAGTTTGCAGGAGACGCTCACACATAAAATTTCAATTTGTTTAATGAAAATGGAGGGAACTTCCCACACTTAAAATGTTTAGCGAAAGAGGATGATAAATCTTAAAAATTATATAACCGATAACATCGCATAAAGTATGTCAAACTACTATTAAAAACTTTGATCAATATAAATTAGGTGAACTATCATTTTATTACTTTTGACAGAAGCAAATTAATTATTTCTAATCTAGCTAAAGCACATTTCTTCATATCATTTACGAATATATAAATAACTTTTTCCTTTACCTCAAAATGCCATTCACTTTCAAAATCACATAACAATTTGGCCAAATTTTACTTATTTGCAAAATTACAAAAGTCAAGAAAATATGAAATGAAAAAAAATATATAAAAACTAAAAAGAACCATTTAATTGTTTACAATTTAAAGTATCAATTCTATATTGGACCACCATAACAGTTTTCATGGAGGTAACCCACAGAATTATATTAAAAACTTAAATTTATGAGATTCGAAAAAAAAAAATCAGCATTAGACCAAAATACGTTTCAGTCCAGTGACACACTGCATTAAATGAACGATAAATACAGGCATTTGTACATCATCAGGTACGTTACGTGAACATGGAAGGACATTTTCTATGTAACTAGAATAATACCATTAGTTATATAATTTAAAGTTTTAATTAACATGTCCATCCATTCTATCTGAAACTGATACAAGTTACACATCTGAAGCAGTATCAGATTTGTTAGCTTAGGATAGCAGAATCACCTTGTGTCCAACGAGCACTGCATTGTATAATTACGAATATTGCAGGGGTATTAATTTATGACAGGTTTCACCAAGTAGCACATGGAAATCACAGAAAACCAGGCAATTAATCTAAACCTAATGCATGAGAAAGTTAATAAGCCCACCAAACCTAAAACTAAACGTTTGCAAGTGAAAGTGTTAAGGACACAAAGATTGATGAAATAATCTATAAGTTTGTATCACAGAACATTATTGGAAAAATACGAGACAATTTGATTGAACAAGTACAGCTTGAATTGAAAATACAAGATGGACAAATAAAAGTTAAAACACATGTACAAAACATACCTGATTGAAAATAATACAATGATTAATAAGCTATAATTTTAAATTGGCAAATCCAAAAATTGGAAAATTGCCTTTGATATTTTTTGGAATTTTTTTCTTTTGAAGCATTTTTTTTCTCTCAAGAAGTCAAGTCAAAAGCTATCAAAAATACAAATTTCTTCTATTCTTTAGGCTGTATGTGCTTACAGTTGATGATAAAAAATGCGATTGTGCTATTTGTTGTATAATTTGGTTTTGTTAGTACCCATGTTAATGAGGTGGATTTGTTTACACCCATTGTATATCCAGTTTTACTTCTTGATCGTCGTTTATATTATTTGATAAATGTACACAGGATCTTTGTATTACTGGTTGAATTTAAGATTCTTGAAATCATGTATATCATTTGCACTTGCAACAACATTCACACACATGGACCATGCAGTACAATTCATGTTAACAAAATTGTAATTAATCCAATCTGAACCTCAGCTCTTACAATGACCTCAAGCTCTTACAATGAACTGTAACTACTTTAATTACCAGTATGCAAGGATTCAGCATTTGTCCCTGTTCCCATTGTTCTCCTACAATGACATTATCAAACAAATTAATGTTTCCCATATGTCCAAAGAAAAGATCACACAAACACAACATCAAACAAAAACAAATACAAGTTTGGGAATTCTAAGAAAATAAAACATGTATGAATACGTTAAAGAATTACAAAACTAAATTATTTTTATTATTTTTTTTCCAAAAATTACATCACTAAGGGTGTAAAAGAAAAAAAATAGGACTGAAAATGGATCATCATACAGACACATACATACGGCTTTGGATATTGGATTTCAAAATATAGAAACACAAATAACTACATACCATTTAAGAATTTTTTTTTTACTTTTCCTACACATTTTTTTCTATAACTTATATCCCATACCCATAAAATGGTCAATCCTTGAATCAAGTTTAGTTATAGACTCACATCGCAAGTAACGTTAGGCAATTCATATTTACATAGAGCACACTAAACTTTTCTATGAAATTACAACAGAAATCATCATTAATATGCATTTTTGACATTGAAAAGAGTTTTGTTAACTTTCTTGCAACATTTCTTGCAACATATTTCCTGAATAAAATGTTCAGGGCAAATAACATGGCTGTTGAATGCTTACTTTTCATTGTATGCATACTAATTAGCAGGAACAAATGCATGTAGGATAAAAACAGCCAATTTAGATATTTTACTAGAAATTTCTAAAAAATAAAACTTTTTTATTTAGCCATAATTTTTACAATAATTTATGGTTTAAGACTGAATTTCCTGGAGTCTTTATACCAGAATTTGCCTAAATGGACATTCATGGGTTTCCATATTTTTCTTCATAATCAGACTATACATGCTAAAACATTAAAACAAATGTTGAAAATTTCAGTTAGCCAGTAAGAAACTAATAAACAAGCAAACAAAAAAGTGATTTGGAAATTACAAGAAGAAATTACCGTACTTCAAAATTTCTTAATAACTTTAATTAGGAATTCCCAACCAAAGCAAGGCAATATTCATGGAATTCCCTTTCCTCCTCAAAAACAGAATCATGCTAAAACACATGCTTAATGCCCATACAGTAACTTGGCATTTTTTCGTGATATATTTTACACAGATGCAGGTATAAAATATCCCACATTTACATTAGCAGATTACAAGTTCAAGAACTAGGTTTTTTAAAAAAAAGTTCAATACGAAGGTAGGCTATACAAGACAAACAAAAAAGAGATCAGTAATCTGAATGAAAGAAATTAAGGCACACAATTCCTTCATTTCTTTCACAAGCCCTTCCAATTATTAGATGATTTTCTGGTCAGGCATAGATTAAAAAAATACATATATTTACAATGTAAATAAGGGAAAAAACAAAGGAAAGAAATGCACACTTGTGTGGTGTAGCCTATAAATCTGTACGACACTATAGGTCATCTTGTTAAATTTGATTATTTAATTTAAAAACCTCAATTAGTGCTCGTCAGTAGCACTTATCCTTGTGTAATCCTTAACCTGAGATGCGCAAGTGGTTAACATTTCAAATGTTAAATATAATTTCAAATTTGACACTCAATATCAACATACGAGCTATGCTCGATAAGCTTTTCCAATAAGATTTAAGGCAATTTACGAAAAGTTATCAAAAGTTCCTTGTTTATTGCTTAACGGTCCACAGTGTAGCATTTTGGAAGTAGATAAAAAAGTAGCAGACTCGGTATGCATATATTTTGGCAAATTCAGTTTTCACCTCATTTGAAAATACTGGCGAGAGGTATATAATAATAATGCCAATCGGACCATATTATTTGATTTCAGAGCTACAAATATACTTCTTGAATCAGGTTTTTAAGAAATCCGAACGATTTTGTTAAGAGTCCATATCATAAGATATTTTACATTCCGGAAGCAATTCATGTTGCAGTACCCGTTATATCCACTCACAAAGTTATCATCTCAGCATTTAAATTCAGGGCAATATTATTTATAAACCAGAAAACCAATTTGGCTTAATTTTACTGGTATAAATGCTGAAAATAATGGTTCAATTATGGTTTCGGAAAAAATATCTGGTACAGAAAAATCACCAAAACGATTCATATTTAAGTATACAATATACAAACTATTTCACAGATATTAACCTAATAATTTTAGCACATTATTTTCTGGACTCCTGAGTTGGATCCACTTGAGGTAAACAAATTAAGATATATTTTCCTTTAAAAAGAAATAATAAGCATACATTCCAATTTTATCAAATTACAACACCCAACCAATAAGTTATAAAGACCTAGTTATAGTCAGGGACAGGATGACACGCATTAACCTGGGAAGAAATGGAAAGGAAATCAAACGATTGCGCATGTAAAATTAAATACTTGCTCAGGCCAAAGGAAGTGTACTTTGTCATCTCAAGACAAAACATGAAGAAGATGAGACAAACATAACTAAAGAAGTTACAATAAAGACTGTGCTTAATTAACCATCTAGTTAAGTCATGCTGTCTAATCAACTTTCATTAATCTTAACAAATATATAACTTTCCCTTTTCAACTAATTAATCCTGTTTGAAATTATAACCACGTGAAACTTTCAAGTGACATTTATAAGTAGACTAATGATCCAGTAAAACTTGACCTACAAGCAAAATTTCTATGCCTAAATTCGCTGAAATTTTATGGATGTTTTATTTTGTATAAAAGGACAATGAGATTCGTCTTAGAATCTAAGCCAGTAGGACTAAACATTTTCTTTTTAATCCTTCTACAAAATACCAATTTCCTCTCATTTTTCAACATTTAAAATCTACTGATCTGGTTGCACCGGTTCATTTCTAATTCACGTGAGATATTTTTTCAGGTAAAAAAAAAGAAGACTTAAATAAAAATAAAAACAAGAAAAGACCCCATATCAAACAAAAGTAAGATTTCTTACGAAAAATGCAAGAGAGTCACCAAATACAGGATGGATTTGACAGTTCTCTCAATAGCAGACTCCTCAAGGGAAAACAAAACTGCAAACACTCATTCAGACTTGCATACCATTCACGCAAAAGGAGGAAACATGTTGCACGGCATCATGTGTTACGGAATGAATGAATCAGGTGAATAAAATCATCATTATTTGCCATACATGTCTTGTTTTCAAATAGCAAGCACCTGGTATAATTGTCGTTAATAGAATGTTTGAGCCGATGTTTCCAGGTGCATGGAAGATCCAGCAATAGTTGGAACGTTACAATTCAGAAGGATAGTACACTCTGGTATTGCATGCTGAACTTGGAATCGTTTAAATTCTTGTTCGTTACTGCCACGGCATGATGGCAAACAATAATGAGTGGGAATAAATTGAATGAAGATCAAGATATTTGTGATTTTTTAATCAGCACGTGCAATCATGTGCAGGTACTGTATGTTGGTGTGGATATAAAGGCCATGGGCAGTAGATTATTGGACTCAAACTATTGTTATAATCACACTGAGATAATAACATAGCTGACAAATACACAGATAGCTTAGTTTTGAAGATGGGATAATTTGTCTAAGAAATTAAAAACTATATATTTGTGTGTGTATATAACATAAAATCCATTTTTATAGCCTTCAAGATAGCTAGAGAGTACTATATATATATATATATATATATATATATATATATACCCACGTTGAAATGGAAAACGGGTTGGACTTCAGGATCAAGCCAAACGACGGTGCAAAAAACGAAAATTAAAACTGAGAAGTAGCAAGTTTTTGTTTTGAAACGGCTGAGGAATGGTATAAAATTCAATCATATTACCACTACCCCTCAATGCTTGTAGCAGGGGTCTGGGCATGGGCCACAGGAGACAGCACAGCGAGATCAGCAGTAGCCATCGTTTGATCGTATCCTTTGAAAGGGGGATAAAATGCTGAAGAAGAACTGGGCTTAAACGAAGAATTGCAGGGGTTTGGTCTCACATAGGCCAATGAATCAAATAGAGTTTGTTGAGGTTTTCTGAAACAATAAAAAACAACATGAATGAGAAACCAAATAATTAGTCTGCCCAGTGAAAGAAATTTACTGCAGTTAACTGCACTACGGATTGCCGTTGTTTATTGCAGTAAAAGCTTCAAACAAAAGAAATGCAGCCAGACTGTTGGATTCTAGCGCTACAATAAAAATGCATAGCACTGAATTAAATACTCATGGGTGAACTTTTTTGATTATTTTTACTACAATTTTACTGTAGACATGTTTCATCAACAGTTAAGTCTAGTAATGTTCTTACTGGGTGGCCATTGACATGCAGGCATTGTCAAATTTAGTCCTCAAGAAAGGAATAGGGTTTAGTAACGTCAGGCATTTATACCACTAATTGTGAACATTAAATTGCACTTAGCACATTTAATGAGCTCTCTTAGTAATTACTGTATACACTGACTACATGCCAAGACATATGATGGCACAACAAATAATTTATTAATGCATTAAAGAGGAATGAAACGTTAAAACAAGAATCCATCAGATGATTATATAAATGCATTTAGGTTAAAATCCCAATAATTTGAACTGCTTATCAATCAATACTTACTTTAAATAAAATTAGAGAATATTTTTCAAAACGACCATTTTACCTGGTTGACAACACAAGGTGAAACTAGTTATATGATTATCATGAAAAACTAGATTTATTACAAAAGCAATAATCTCTTTAAATTCTAATCACTATCCTGGTCAGTGAACACAACCTTATAGATAAAACTGAGTATATGCTAAAAGTTGTTTGATATTTTCTTTAAATTCAAGATTATATATCAGTTTATACCGATATACGAAATAGGAATACAAAAGCAGTTAGACTATTGGAAAATAAATGTATATACAGTATAACATATTATCTGACAAAAATGCCTTTTCAAGTTTCATTCCTCTAAATAAATGGACTGCGTGTTACTCACAAATCTTCGATGATTTTCACCCTCTCACAGCCATCAGGTGGCTCCCTGGCCAAAAATTTGTTAATACTAGGGCTTGTACCAAGTTGTACCTCAGTGGGCTCAGGAGAGGCACTTTTACTATCATCTGAAAGGCAAAAACCAACAGCTACATGAGTATTTTAAGCACCATCAACAAATTATCATTCATTTATACACAAACTTCGCTAGAGATTGTAGGTAAAAATGAGCCTTGTTGGCAAACAATATTCAAGATATACTTATAACATCAAAATCTATTTGGAAATAATCTGAAGGTTGATTTTATTTCTAAGTAATGCACAAAACTATGGCACATTCTAGTAAAACCTTTGCCTTTGTTTGTATTTATGAAGTGAATAAAAGGCCGCATTATTGTAGTTTTGCATGCTGAATAACCCCCCCCCCCCCCCCCTCATAAAAAAACAAACAAAATGATTTTGTCAAATATTAGCCAATAATACTCATGCGTGCATATCAGCATGTTTTAAGTTAATGGGTGGATGAGTAACCAAGGTTACAGCACGTATTGATGGGGAGGATTTAAGCCATACGACTTTTATGTGTAAATACATAATCCACAAAAAAAAAGAATTAGAAGTCGACCCTGTAGCCCTCCTCCACCTTGGCTCACCTTTCTCATACGGGGTTGTGTCCTGGCAGTGAACGTCTGCTTCATTCTGACTAGAAGGTCGAGAGCTGTCCATGGCTCCTGGGATAATAGGAATTGCAGAATGGCAGTAACTTTGAGGGCTGACACTGGGACTACCGTCATCACAACCAACGCAACTGCCGCCACCCGTAGCCGCACCGGAAGGTGTTTGCGTGTCCACGTTGCGAGTGAGACGAAGAATGTCGGCAATAGGCGCGCGATGCCCGTCTGGAGTTGGCTCGTGAATTTGCTGAAAAAATGGATGAAAATAAATCTGCGACTTGCATTCTAGCACATTCCATAACCTTGACCAGCATTACTGAGCGCTAACCTTTTCAGTATCTTCGTTCCCTGGGGTTATTTTTAAAACTAGCTTTTCAATTTCCTAATATACATTAAGAAAATCAATGTTAACCAATATCCACTACTGTAATATCTCCATGGCAATACAGGGTTGTCACACCCACCGGTCCCCCTTTATGTTGAAATTTACAAAGAATTTAAAAGTAAAAAAGGCCGTCTCGCTCAACATAATCCTTAATTTATTAGTTATTAGTAGATGTTTTCTTTTAACTAGCTGTATTTTGCCAGCAATGTGTGACAACCCTATTATTATATCACTGTTGATGAACTGGAAAATGTATGGATACCTGATTGAGACCCTCTACACTGTTTCTCATGCGCGGTATAAGGGGTTTTGGAATGGTGGCATGTGGAATGCTTATAGCTCTCGAAACAGTGTGAGATGTGTGTGCGGATGGCAACGTATATGGTGGTGGCTGAGTTAGAGTTGAACTATTGTTGGCTGATGATATGGCAGAGTGGTCACCATGCACGGGACTATGGTGTTGCCCATTGGCTGAAGTTTGGCGGCTAGTTTCCTTTGACTTTTGAAGCCGTTGTCGAATCTTTAAATGCAAAACATTTGATTTGACGCTTTCAGTTATGTAAGATAACAATTAACAAGCATTATTCTTGCATAGATTCATCCAGTAAAATACCCTCGAGATATGTGTTATGTACGGGTTATAAAGCTTTTGTCTTAAAAATAATGAAAAGACAGCGAGTTGTCTAGCTTATAATTTGTATAATATATAGTAATCAATTTGAAAGATTTTCATGATTAGAAAATGCGCCACTAAAATCAATAAGTTAAGGAAGGAAGCCATCACTTAATCATTAAATGTCACTATATTTCTAAAGAAATGGACATATTTTAGTAAACATGTTATCTTACCTTATCCAATCTATCTCCATTGCTAACAGAATTTGTCTGTTTTGTTAAATGGGACATCTTCTCTGATAAATCTTCCCACTCATCAGGAGTCTGTTAACGATAAAGGTAATTGTGTTGTATGAAATAAATTCTAACAGAGAGGGCTAGCTCAACTCAATTTGGAGTTGCTTTAATAATTAAAGCAGGTTATATAACATAAATAAATTCTTATTTCAGCAAGTAGCTCATTGATTATAATTTAATGACGAGCTAAAGATATTAATCTATGACAGGCAGGTCATAGTCAGTGGCCTCTTAAAGGTGCAATGTCCTGAAGAAATTTATGTTCAAAAATGGGACTCAATGCACGTGTATATTCCAGCAAAAAAAATGTAATTTGCACGTGCTTGGGGCACCATTTTGGAACAAAAATCTCGTCAGGACAGTGACGCTTTAACAGAAGAACATATATGTGCTTTCCATGCAATTATAATTGCAGCTGACGATGACCAAGTTGTGTTGGAAGAAATTTTGATTGGGGGGAAGGAAGGGGTTAGGAATTCAATTGGGCTTTATTCAAAATTTTTCAAGCAGGGTGTTCTCATGCAGAATATGGGATTTGCAAACCCCTGTAACCCCCTCCCTCCCCCCAGACTATGCTACTGCTGACGTCATAAGGAGACAGACTATTTCATTGGGCTGATATTTTCATTACTTTTAATTAAAAATTGACTATTAGCATCTATTTCAAAAAGCAAAAAAAAAATTGTTTATCCGGTTATTTATGCAATTCCAAACAACTGTTTTATTATTGTTTTATTTTTTTATACAGTATTGTGTTACCTATCCCTACTATACAGGAAATTAAATATTAAAATGTGATTCCCATGTAAAATTTTAAAAATAATTTTTTGGTAGTCTTAGCGACATTCTTTTACACATAAGCCTGGTTTTAACGGATTATTCCTTTAGACAAGACATCACAAAGATCAAATGTATTTTGGCAAACCGGCTAGTTTATATATCCAAATGTTTTATGCCCATGTGGAGTATTTTCATTATATTGCAAATGCAGTTTGTTCTGCACATAAAAGTTAAACACATATACATATGCGTTCAAATGGCTTTGTCAATTCCAGAAAGTGAGTGCTCTATTGTAAAACTTAAAAACCAATATTTTTTTTAAAGGTAAAATGATGGTATTAAGTGTAACGATTTTTCATGGTTGGACAAGCACACTAAAATTTTATGATGAGAAATAAAAACCCATGTAATCTCTATTTGAACTATTAAATTTCACTCTGTTCTATACAATTGCTTTTCTTTTGAACTTTGAAAACGTGAAAGAAATTCCAGTTAGTGTTGATCGAGTAAAGACCTGAGTAAACATATTAGATGAACAATGTACATTTAATCTACCGGGTTTTTTCAGTTATTGCACATTGTGTTACACAAGTTTATTGGATTTATGTAATATACACAATGACTTCATTTTGACCCTCAAACTATAAAACTGGTATTCACTTAAAAACTAAGATAGGATATAGGTTGCCTGGATAAGTGAGAAAAAGTATACCTGTGTAGATTTATCGACTAATGGTCGACCACAGTAGGTGTGATGTGATAAATCACGAGGCCACTGCCCGGTCAGGTAAATAGTATCTAAAGAGGCTGTCCTCCTGATAATGGGTGATGTACTGGACTTTACATTCAACGTCTTTGATTTTTCTAGAAATAAAAAAGACATTTCAAAACTATTATTTTTCTTTAATAACTAGGCTTACTCTTATGCAGAAAGAGAAGTTCATAATTTGATATAATCAAAGTATTTTACTAATAACCAGGTTAACTGCAAGTCATATTTTGTCGTTTTGAGGTGTTAAAAAAAACCTTTTGAGAATGTTTCTAAGTAACGTCACTGACTCACTATGATGTTCAATATAAGTACTTTAATCTTTAACTAATCTCCACAGCAGGCGAATTTCTTCATTTTGGTTTATGAAAGTTGACTTTGGTATTACAGAGGTTTTTGGGAGAAATGAATTTCTTGTTCCAGAATGTACAAAACAAGGCGGTCTACAATAACCCATGCTTGGTACCAAAAATGTATAGTTATCAGCTCTTACACATGTTTTTTTCAAAGTTATATGCATTTGTTTCAAACGTAACCAGTTAATATATATATATCGATGTAATTCGACAATAGAATTTTCTACTTTAAAAAAGTAGTTAACAGATAGTTAAAAACTTATGATTTTTCCAGCGAAAAATAGCCTCAAGAGCTCCATGCTTGGAAAATAAGTATATATACCTACTATAGTGTTAATCACTGCGTATTTATTTGATTAAAACGAGATATTCACAACGGGTAAGCAAATTGAGCACTATACGTACTTGTTTGATCAGTGGGTTAGAGCTCTATAAGCGAATGTTTCTCATTAGCACTTCCAGAGCTGGTCTATATATGATGCATTCAAGCGTGTGGTAAATTGGCACTCTTGAATATGGAAATTGCAAAATATATGCTAGCTGGCATGCAGTTTGTGGAAATCTACTAAATTAAGTCATCCATATCCAAATTGATTTGACAATGTGAGTGCATACATATTATATAGAATGGAAATTCATTTGGAACTGCAAAGTCCCATCATGATACAATTTCAATTTTTCATTACAGTTTAGATTTGAGAGCTCTAAATGCATGCAAGCACGGTGCAACGAATTAGTCCAATTATTTATAGAGCTGCGACAAAAAAAAAATATATATATATATATATATATATAATTTAGCAAATGCAGAATCAAGAGAGACGGTACGCCAACCACGATCATGAAAATTGGAAATATCAGAAAAACGTATTTGGCATATATTTGATATACATATCCGCTCATATTTTATTCACAAATTTGAATGTTTGAGTGCAATATTTCTTTATTAAAATAATGAACCTTCAGCTGACAAATGCACATTTCTGTTACAAAATTCACATATGCACAAGCGCTTAATTGTATTTAAATTAATTTATCCGTAGTTGTATCTTTCAGATATATACAGAAATAATGTAAAGCTGAATTGTAGAATTAAATTAATAAAACTGTATAAAATTTACCATGCGTGCATGGTGACTTTCTTTTTTATCACATTTTCCCACTCAAACATTATAGTCATATATATATACACATTTAATGCAGTAAATGTTCTGCAGTAATGCAGAAATGTTCTATACACAGGTGTATAGAACATAGGCCTATATATATATCTCATATATCATATTGTTCACATTGTGTCTTTAAGTATCCAATTTTTCCCATTTTTCACTTTGATTTATAAACCATCAATTTATTTTAAATATTAAACTTAATCTATATGCATCTCTATAAGGCCACTTATGTAGCAAATAGGCTGAACGTTTTTCAGCTTTAATAGTTAATTTTCGAGCATTTTAAGAAGAACAGTATTGACTGCTTCCATTTTTACTAAATCTTGCAGCTTTAGGCATCCTCATTTCTGCAGAAAATAGATATATAGGCCTTTATTTTTCTGCATTAATTCATCGTCCTAATTCTGAAATGCTTTTGCTGCAGAAATAGATACAGGTATTTTTATTTTTTATATGATATACTTTTATGTAGCATCTCAGTTGTTCTTTGTTTAGAGAATTCTGTCAAATCCCTTAACAGTTTCACATTTTTCTCAATTTATTTGAATATACAAAGTATTTCACATATTTCACAATTTTTCTCATATATCTATCACATTCCTGAGAAAATACAAAAAACATTCTAGTTTTTCACAACAAATAAATTCAGTGATTATATGGCTCCATACTTGTATGTTATGGTATCTCGATATTCCTAATCGACCCACCGTTCAGTGCTTACAAAATTAATGATCTCCTTATAGGCCTATATATATAGCTGTGCTTGTAACATTGATTTTGTCTAGTCCAGAAATCCCAATTTTTCCATCACATCATTTATGAATGCTCCCCCAAATTCAAGTTAGACCAGCGCAGTTGTGTCCATGGTATTTATCGAATTATTTCTCACACAGGTTCATATCCACAAAAGATTGAAATTGCAACCCATTTTGTACATTTTCAAGTCACGCATGTTTAGAAATTCACTGATATGATATGATATATGAGCTTAGTTTACATAAAGGACCTTGAACTTGTAAATCCACCACAGAGATTTTTCTTTCATTTCAACATATTGCATTTTTTATCCAAAGTATTAAATCAAAAGCAGTGAGTCGTGGCTGAGCTAATAGCTGATTTTTTATTCACATCAGTGATCTCCTTTAATTCTCCAGGTGTTTCATATACTCTGAAATCCCAATACTGAACTGCTCAAGGCGAGATTCATAAAAAATCGTTGCATTAAAAATCTCTTTGTGCCAAACAACACTTTCAAGCAAACAAATCAAACAGTATATTCCGCCAATATACGTACATGTAGGCAGTATGCATTATTGATGGTATAGAGACGGTCAGTGCTACCAGCAACCATTAACATTTATCAAATTTTAACTTGATGTGAATGTAATGGTGTTATCTGTATAGTATATATATATTTTCTTCCAGAAGTATGCTCGTACTGACGTCGTGAGTCAATCCATATCCCAACGCATGCAAATCTACCACCATAAGGCACTGACACAATGTGTCATAACAAATATATCTTGCAATATTTTAAGGAATAGATAAATGGCAAAAAAAGACATTCACTCTTCATTTTTCGTAGTTTTTTAAAATACTAAGCAGGATTTAGTATATGCAGCCAGCAAATATACGAGGTAGCTTACATGCTTTTTTTCTTCATAATTTATCACACTCTATTAGGCTGTATACGAGGCTCGTATAACATCAAACCTGTTAAATAATTATTTGCTGCATAAATTATCCTTGTCTGTACAAGGGGACATAAATTATTTTCAATTTGTATTGGCATACCATACATAAAAACAGCAAAAAAAAAAAAAAAAAAAAAAAAAAACTACAATCGGTATAACACGTATAAGGCAATATTTTTGAAATACATACATGTTGGGTACTGGTATATAGATCAAAAAAATACATGCAGATATAAAAGATACTTCAGTAAAATATTTTAAGTGTAACAATGGGGATGGGGGTTCTTGTCGAATTTTAACAGCTATAGCAGGCATCCTTAGTATTTGTATACTTAAAATGTTTTATATACTAGGTAGGCCAACAGCGGAATGACCTTGACAGTATTTAGCAAGGTCATTAGCTTTTTGCTCTATCAATGGCCCCCTTGCCCTCATCATATCACCTGAGTTTTCATGACAATTCGTTCAGCAGTAGGCCTACCATAACTTTCATGCAGGTGGGATCACAACTAACAATGTAAGTGAATTGATCACCCTGTAGGCCTATGCATTATATTACTTAATATAGGCCTATATATATATATATATACATACATACTGGGAAATTCTATAAATCAGATTTTAAAAAAAACCTCAGCTGAAAAAGTTTCTTCTTCTTCTCCAGCATGCAGCAGAAAAAGCTCTGATTGCAATGTTTATAAAATTTTAGTGGACTTTTCCTTTCATCAAGATGTCCATTGAGAATTTCATCCAACAAGCTCAACAATGCATGCATATATAGGCACATATATTGTTGATGAAAAGCATTTCCTTAGCATTGACAAATTCAATATACGTAAAACACTGTACATATAAATAACTAGATCAAACAAAACCAATTTCAACATCAATTGAAAATATCAAAATGAAAACAAAGTGGACAAGTGCATCGAAATTAGTTACCATGCAGAAACAAATTTAATTTCTAAAACTTTTGAACGTGCATCCAAAGGTCACCTGAGATTATATTTTTTTTTTCTAAATTCTGAGCTGCATACTTATTATTTATCAGTACTGTAGATGGACAACCCTAAAGAATCCCATTTTAGCACAGCGCGCAGGTGAGAAACACATATAGTGTGCACTGCCCTATATGCATGCTCAACGAACATAGTTCTGCGTTTCCCAAAACACTATTTTTTCAACGACACATGCATGCTTGGATAATAAATATTTACCAGATGTTGACAGTTACATTCCCCACGAAAAATATGGTATACATAAGCAAAATAAATATTTGCTTATACCTTCCTCGTTACAATATATATATATATATATATATACATCTGTTATGCATCTTGACCATCCAGTGAGGCATCAGCAAACACATGCATGGCTACACTCGATGACATTTATTAAAAATAACAATTTTCAGCAAAATATAGTAATTGAGGAACACATTATATATATATATATATACAGTATATATTGCAGCTTCATTAATTTAATAAACAAGGCTATAGTTACTCATAATTATTTATCTTATAAAACTCAATGCTTAAATATATGTACGTTTTGGTATGCAAAGCCAAATAGGCGCCATTTCACTGACAGTATATATATATATATATAGCACCCTCTACTTGATAAAAGGCATCAGCTCGTCTGAAACATGTAAACATGCATATAGAGGGCGCCACCAACTTACAGTGTCTGCTTCCAAACTATATTATAGAAAACATAAGTGTTTATTATCCCCAGTTTAGGCCTACTTGTATTCCTATATATAATTATGGTAAAATAAGATGTAAAAAAATTAAACATGGAAGTCCATGGGGTAAAAAACAACCATGCACAATATATTGGCATACTCTTAATTTGAAACTTTCTGGAAATGCTGAAGCCATTCTGATAATGAAAACAGAGTAATTGCATGGTAAGATAAACTTGTACAAAGCTTTTAGTGCTATTTATGAAATATTTATAACAAAACTTCATGCAGCTTGCATTAATTATATATATATATACTCTCGACGTGCAATCATTCTCATTTGCAAGTGATAAATTCCATGATTAAAAAAGGTCGGAGTACTTTAATCTATGCTTCAATCATAAATTGCCAAGTATATAGTATATATATATATATATATTTCATTTAAAATAAACTGGCTTACGCATGCCCATACACTGAATAAGTGCACCATTACTCCATTTTCCAATATATTAGTGCATATGTCAACTTTTAATTTTAACTTATCAAAAAAGCTGCACGGCATTTGACTGAACACATGCTGGCATTATAATGGCTCAACGAATTGATAAGCTTTCTACACATGCAGATGACGGTATTAAAATGAACGAGTATATGCAAACTCACAGATAAAATTTTGCTGCAAAATGATAATGGCAAGCAGAAGTATGCTACACATGCTTATTTAAAAACAAGTTTTGCATGTTAAATGTACATAGGGACCTACAAATCAAAGTTACATGACTATAGCTTATGGATTTCAATTATATACAACCAAATTATACACAAACAATCCATGCAGCCGAAGTTAGATCTGCTTAATTAGTGTTTAAATTATGTTACGTAACATTTTAACGCTCCCTTACAGCGATCCATCCCATCCAGCAAGGACCTGGATGTAATATAAGTTCAAAATTAATTAGGATAAGTGCTTGGTTAGGTCTATGTGTATATTGTGCACAGGGAAATAATTTCGCCAGAATAATTTAATGGGGTCACCTTACTGTGGTTGTCAAATTCTGACCAATATCCGGGTATCTTTTATTATTAATGATTTTGTTCAAAATTTTGGAGTTCTTAGACGATGTAGGAAATTTCTCCCGACTGTGGGATTACCCCCTCTAAAAAATTTCTACATCCGCCCCTGTATATATCCCCCCCCCCTTGAAAATTTTCTGGCGGTGCCCATGCCCCCTCTTAACAAATTGAGTACAGAGTGTTGAATTGGATTGAACAAACAAGGAAATCAATGCAAAACAACGGGTTAAATGTTGACCATGCATATTTTCTAAACTGTAGGCCTATTTTTCAAGATATACTGACATTCTTAAGATGGAATTCTAAAAAAAAATGGTAAGGATTATAAAGTGAAATTGGTATATGCAATTCTTTAGAAGTTCAGCAGCATTCCAACAGCAACATATCTAATGGTGTAAACACAATTATACAAAGGAGTGCAGTCCTATATATTGTAATGAATGACAACAGAGGAAAAATTTCATGCTTGAAAAAGAACTATGAAAAGGTTCCATTCTAACTGCTTACACGGCCAATGGACATTTCTGTAAGTATCTTACACTTACCCTTCAATAGTTATATATATAACAGGTATACATGCACACCTATACCAATAGGTCAGGAAGTGTGCATGAAAGCCTGTTTGGCCACCAACAGAGTGCCAAATTCTCCCACACTTCCAAATATAAAAATACAGGTTATATAGGTTGCAATTTAACGTAATGTAAGGAAAGACAGGTATTAAAATACCATAAGAAATAGCAATGAAAGTCATCACTACTTCTAATGTAGCAGCATACATTATATCCTAATATCGATTTATGAGGATAGCATATGATAGTAATTTAGGTTAGTAATGGCTCAAAATGTTAATAGATGAGTTGAAACTATATTATAGCTAGTTGGTTTCCTGTATACTTGTTTTCAAAAAATATTGGCAGCAGCATCTACAAATACACTAAACTTAATTTATTTAAAAGCATTTCAGGGATATTTTTGCTAACTTTAAAATCAATAATATATAGGCCTACACGTGTATACTTACTGCACGACAACCTTAAGCAAAAAATTGCTACTGTTGTCATGCAATTTCAGGATAGTTATTAAAATTGTCTAAGGAATTGAGAGAAAAAAATCTGCATTATTATATCTCCGACATTGAATTCATTTAATAACATGTTAATTTGCCAATAAATATCAGACATCAAAAGGAATAAGAATATACCCCCGATCTAGACTGTATAAGCTGAGCATTGTAAATTATTCCACCTAATTCATACATGCAGCATTCTGGAGGCGTTTGTAATCTTTAATTATATATTTGCTGCAAATAATGAGTAGGCCCCCTATTCATAAAACTTTCAACAAGTATATAACTACAGCAACTAGAAGAATAACTGAATTCATAAATGCAAGCAATAATAAATGAAACATACAAGGTATTTTAGCAAAAATTTTAATATGAATTGGTCAAATTGGTTCTAAGAAAATATCAATATTCCAAGCAGAAAAATATAGGCCTCAATGCATGGATTGAATTCTTTATATACAATGCATACGAACGTATATACAGTATTAAACGTTATCGGACTGCGCAGGAAGGGATGGGGGCACTTGCCCCCCAATTGTAGTCTCCCAAAATGTGGTAAATGAGAGAAAAATAACCCTAATTAAAACCTTCATTTTGATTATCATTACATTAATGCTTAACGAAACTATTGTAATCTTCGACTTTTAGAGTATGAGTATTTGTATTTGCTGAGGTCACAGAATGCCATGGAAAGGAGGGACATGTGGGCACGGCTGCTCCCTGGAGTGGGCTGGCAGCCCCGGAGTAGTGTTGGCCCCCTGGATGTGTGATTTATTTAATTAAATAACACCTTCAATTAGCTTGCATTCAAGTACTAAGGAGCACTGTTGGCTAAACTAGTTTTTACCAAAAAAATTTGCATTTTTAGAAATACTATCGAGTTTAATGCGGGATATGGAAAACTCATATATTTTGTTTATATTGAAAAATTAAACGTTACTCTGTTAAATTTAAGTCAAATTTATTTCAATTACTTAAAAAAGGTGGAGTGGTGCATGGGTCTAATAAACTTCATGAGACACCATCATAATAACAGGGGAGGGGTCCGAAATTCTAAATCTTGGCGTGACACCATTTATGACTGCTCTCCAAGGAAATCATCCATAAATCAGTGAAGCCTAACAGGATTGGTGGATTGATTACGTGCTTTTTTCATCAAAATTTTTTTACAACATTCGATGTTATCACGAGCTCTTATGAGATTCCTTAAGGGGGCTGTCCACACTTTTAAAAAATGCATGCTCCTATGGGAATCTCCATGTTAACTAACGGTACATA
>JAQIXP010000233.1:0-30897 GCA_034700285.1 Proteroiulus fuscus | reverse complement strand
TTTCCCCCCCCCCACCCAACACACAAACTTTTAGAAATTCCGCCAAAGAATATTTCCATTATTTATTTTGAACTATTATATATTGGTTATTATGGTTAATTTTTAAACTCTAAAAAATCCCTAAGTACCACAATTGCCTAACAACACTGTCAATCCCCATTAAACTTTTAAAAAATGCACAGACTGCAGTGTGATTTTTGTCAATATTTGACAGAAAATTCATCTTTACTAACCAATGTCCGCCCATCGTCTTTAGTTTCTATGGCATAATAAAACTAAGAAGTTTGTTTACTTCTTTCGAAACTCTGGCAAATTTCCAGAAATTATTCGCAGAAAAAGATTCACATTCAATTACATCCCAGTCTTTGAACGGAGGACAGAATCCGAGCATGTTTACATTGCTTTAGAAATATATATTATTTAGTAAGTAGGCCTAATGCTTCCATTTTTACGATATTATTTTCCACGAGGGAATTCGAGTTTTTATCTTATATCCCAAAAATCCAAAAAATAAAACATGACCAGAAAGGATAAGTCATAAATTTGAGGAAAAACTAACAAGATTTGGGAAATATTTCCATCCAATTTTCATAAATAATTGATGTAAAGTCTTATGATGTTCATCAGTCAGAGTGGACAATGGCCACAAGGGATATTAAGCCATCACATATTAAATTGATTTACAGTCAATCTGGTCAAATATGGTGGAAGCAGGACATGAAATAAATAGATATTGCTAAATCAATTACACTTGTGGCAAATCTAAAGTAGTTCCATGTTAATTTACTTAAGATTGGATCAGCAAAGAAGATGAGATAACGAGCTCAAGATTGTCCAAAGCAAACCAATTAAATCCAGCGAAAAACAAATTCAATGGAACTACTTAAGAACTTTTTCACAAGAAATCACAATAACACAAACATGACTAATTAGATATAGAGAAAAATTAGTGTTAAGGACAATAATAATAATAATAACAACTAAGGTGGAATATTGCATTGTGGGTACTATGATGAGATGGCATAAGGATATGGAAAAAGAAAATATCATAAGGATTAATAGCAGAGATTATTTTCCATGTTTGCACTGGGATTCAATTAAGATCTTGGCTGATTAGACAAGGGTTATTGGGCTTAGATTAAGAAGAGCAGCATATGATAAGGCAAATATGACATCCAAGAAAACAAAATTACAAATAAGGTCAAAAACCGAAAAAAAATTACCACTTTATTTATATAATTAAGACGGATTTTAATTCAGTTTAGCAGAATTTTATTTGAAAATTTAAGATTTTTCACCAGCTTAAAAATAATTTAAAATTAACTTATGCCAGTTTTTTTTTTCTTCTTCTTTTATAACAATAAACTTTTTTTTGTTTTCTGAGTGTCACATTTCTCTCAAAAATCAGTTAATCAGAGCAATATGTGTATAGGTACTTAAATGCAATTGATTAATTATTAGTTTTATTTAAGGATATTAAAATACTTCAAAAATTTGAGATTAATTAAAAATGAACTGCTAGTAAGATTAACGACGTAAGTAATGTTTTAAAGGTGGATAGGCAGATAATAACGTGATTGTACTTTATGGACCTGCCTCTTGGTTGTTCGGACTTCTTGTGACAAATTTTGCTCAATTTGCTCAAATTTTGCAGAATGTTATCAATTTTTTCGGAAAACAAACTTTAAAGTATAACCAATTGCATTTAAATCACTGAAAATGATGGAAAATGATGCTTGGTGGGTGATAGGGTAGGAAACACTGAAAGATGAAATTTAAAGGTATAGCAAACAAGCTAGACATAGAAATGCCTTTTGTCAGAAATGTATTTAAAAATACATATTTACGAAACGGATGGATCAGTGGAATCTCGACTAGATGATATTACAGCTCACAAATTTAAATTTATTCTACAAAAATGTATCGACTTTAGACGATTAGTAATATTACCGGTTCTCATAAACTTACATTTTTGTACATTTTCTTCTAGAAATTTATAGAAATTCGGATAGTGAATTATTATAATAATCTTTCAATCCACATTTTCCTAGCCAACTTAATTGAAGTTGAAACTTATCATAGAATATAAATGCAAGAAATCAAATCTTGCAAAATTTTTGGGAGATTAGATCACTCGACTGCCTAGACAAGACCAATGAGGAGCAGCAGAGTCTAAACATTATCAAACTGTCTAAAAAGGGGTTAATATTAATTAATACAAATTATTGTTTATTTTATCGAGATTCCACACTTTAGAATGACCACTTGCACGATACCAACTTTACCTTCTTCCCCGTTCCGCCTTGAACTGCCCTCCGTATTTGGGCCTACTGCCAATCAAGTCAATGATCTCGGGAATACAACTGGCGAACATAGCCTACGATAAGGGATTAGGGATAAGGGGCAGGGATGATAGGGATATAGCCCAGGCCAACAATATGTCACATGCCCCTAACATTCGCTAAACCAGCACCGAAAATGTCGCTCACCACACAATCGAACACTAATTAAACGAAGGGTTTAATTAACCAACAACAAATTTATTTACACTTATTTACTCACTGCAAATCAAACTATTTGTCTTTACTCAATACATAATCAGTTAGCTCAAATCTTAATCCAAATGTTAGACCACTCAAGTTAAAAGTATACATTCTACTGACGACATTTTTGTTCCAAAATGGAGTAGGCCTACACTGCACGTGCATACTCCAGCAAGCCAAATGTAGTTGGCACGTGCATTAGTGTTCTATTTCGGGTGTAAAATGTCATCAGGAGAATGCATCATTAAAGCTGCACTATCCGAAGGATATTTTTCAACATGGATTTCAGAGCACGTGCCAATTACATTTGGTTTGCTGAAATATGCACGTGCGCTTAGTCCCATTTTGGAACGAAAAATTCGCCTTCAAAAGTGGATTCATTCATTCATTTATTCATGGATGACAAACCCTGTTCAACAAAAGTGTGAACTGAAAAATCCAAAAGTTCCAAACAAAATGGAGCCTGAGTTTGATTAGTTGCATCAGCAAGCATGATGAAGTCGAGCATTCTACATGGATTGCTGTCTATCGTGTTAACATTGTAGAATTCACCAATCTCACTGATCGGTAATTGAATTTAATAGCTTAACCCCCTTTGCTAGTAATCTAATTTAATTCAAACTACATTCAAGTAATTCGAATTCATGCAGCTCATGGTTGTAACATAGGTCGAGAGTCACCACCTGTAGATTTTTGAGATACTGCTACAGCAATACAGGTCATCATTCTTATATTTAATGATTTATGCCAATTCGGTAGTTAATTAATTTAATTACCAATCTAATTAGATTCTTGGTTATTTTTTACGAGTAGGCCTAATTTATATTCTAATTACTTTTACAGTAATTACCACAAAGCTCGGAATTAAGTAACAATCCAGAAAAAATAGCGCCGGATGGTTACATTCCAGTTCACTTTTCTGTCGAACAGGGTATTGTG
The DNA here is from genome assembly GCA_034700285.1 of Proteroiulus fuscus. Lineage (NCBI taxonomy): Eukaryota > Metazoa > Arthropoda > Diplopoda > Julida > Blaniulidae > Proteroiulus > Proteroiulus fuscus. Next base: position 27,415 of record JAQIXP010000233.1, on the reverse strand, counting down.
CAGTACCGATAATGGCCTGCACAACCCTTCAGACAAAATGTCATAAAACATTGCGTCACTTCCTTAAATGCAAGTTTTGAGCTAAACTGAGATCAGCCAAATATTTATGGCAGGTAGTAAATTAATTTAAAAACAATTAAACAGTTACTTATGAATTTGTTCCAAATGAAGAAAATGACCAATTTATCAACAAACTATGATTAAAATTAATTGCCTCAGCATGAGCACCCACAGCCTCGATCCATCAATCACATTTTCGGGTAAGAAAATACGAGACAGATTTAATTAAAAAGCAAGGAAATCCCCCAATTTCCCCTGTCGCATCAATACTATTGCAGTCCAACAAAAGATTAAACTGGGAGCAATCAAATGGACAATCCTGAAAGAAGCTCCGTAACAAGGTGAGACTTTCCCTTTAAAGGGATAGCCCCACCTTGTAACAAGTGATATTTACGTTGTTCACACTTTAAATACTAGATATGAATGGCTGTGACAATAATAATTGCATCAGAGTTTCCATATTTAAGAAATCACGACGTTTGTCAAATAAATGTTAGGCGCCATTTTCCCATATATTTCAGCTACCACTGAAAGTTGGTGGCGCCCACTAGGACGTGCATGTCTATGTGTTTCTTCCACGAAAACTGAAACGCCTTTTATCAGTAGAGGGCGCTACATACCTTCAGTAAAATGGTGCCTATTTGGGCTTTATATTTTTCATCCAAATCCATGTATTCAGGAAATTTTATTAAATGATTGGATTGGTAGGCTCAAATCAAATTGGAACTTCCTTGAATTTTATAGTTTTTCATGCTTCTTTTTCTACAACCACCTTCTTTTAAAGTGGGATTTTCCCTTTAATTAGAATTTAAATTCCAAAACCTTTCTAAATTTTCTAGTTTTTAACTATCTCGTAACAAGGTGAGACTTTCACTTTAAAATGAAAGAATGCGGATTGGTTCCTTTCCAGTCCACTCTTTTGTTGAGCAGCAAATTCGATACCCAAATTATGCCAGTACCTAATCTGATTCTTTAGACACCCAGATATATATTTTCATTTTACCCAGATTTGGTAAAATCTTTCACATCATTACACAACAAATAAGTAAGAATGAATCCTTGGAATCTTTAGGGATATAAGAAGACAGCTGCATCAATTCCGACAAGTTTACAGATTCAAGGTGGAATCCTGCCAGCTGCCTTCACCCAGCCAAAATTTTTAAAACCATGGAATTAAGAGTCCAGCTGCCCCAAAATTGCATTCAAAAAGGCATGGTTAAGTGGATTATTTGAGTTTGCAAGTTGGACCAATGACAGCAACCTTGCAAAAGAGAAAAGTGAAAGAGTTTAAGCCATTTAACCCATTTTAAGGCGTTTGACGTACAGGGAGCAAAAAGCATAAGACGGTTCAACGAAGCAGAAAATTGCCAAGAAAAACAAACTTTTTAACTCTTTCCAAATTGGATATGAAATTCTCAGGAGGTCGATTGTGTGGTAAACAACAACAGCCTCAATTGAAAAGAGACATTTTGTGTGCTGGAATAGAATTGATTTTCTTTTCTTGTCCATTTTTCTGACATCACGGTCGGAGCCCTTAATAGTACATATACATAACCTGCAACAAACACTAGCTAAACATACATTTTCGAGTAAAAAAATGTTTGGATTTCAAACAAATTTATACCGTACATCAACTTGGAGCAAAAAAGGACCCAAGATGGTGCAAATTGTGAATGAAAAATGAGGACTTTAGTGTTATTTTGTGTTAATTTTTAAAAAGCAGCGGATTTTAGTCTTTCGAGTATAGAGTCTGAGATATCTAGTTAATTAGGGCGAGTATGGTCAAGGGGTTTAATGCTGTTTGAAGGGGAGGGTTTGTGGGGGTGTTTTGGGGGGTTCGAGGGGGGATAATTGGATGAATACCTCTTGCCATGCTCCCGCTTGTATTCTCCACCGTACTTGGGCCTGTTGCCTACCAACTCGGTGATTTCGGGAATCCAACTGGCAAACACCGCCTACACACACACAATTGAATTGGGAGAGTCGGAGGCAGAAGCGGTATATAGCGAGCGGTGGTCAGGTGGTCAAGTGGTCAGGTAGACAGAATTGACATATAGAAGAAGAAGAAGGGATAGAGGGATGAAGGGATGAGGGGATAATCAGAAATAAGACAGAAATTGGGATAAAAATTGTGGGATGAAAAACAAATCATGATTGATCAGGATTTGAAAACAAAAAGTTAAAAATAAAAATGTAAATCATAGTTAGGTGGAGGAGGTAAGGTGGTTAAAAAGTGGTCAAAAGGTGGTTGGTAGGAGGGATATCCGAATTTAGTATAGGCAAAAGGCAAATATACCTCTTTCCATGCTCCCGCTTGTATTCACCACTATATTTGGGTCTAGAGCCAATTAATTCAATGATTTCAGGGATGCAACTGGCAAACATGGCCTATAAAAAAGAAACAATTCAAGACGAACAAAAAAAAAATAATAAGAAATATGCAGAAAAAAAAATTCATCACTTTTGTTTTTTTACGAACTATCAATACTTAATGAATCTAATATTACGACTATAGACTACGACAGCCATTCGCCTAATTAGCCAATTAATTGGGTTAGGGCACACAAATAATAACGATAAGAATGAAGTAAGAAAAAACAAAATAAGCTTCCAGAAACAGAGCCAGAGAGAGAGAAAGAGACAGAAAGAAAATGGGTTAATGAGAAGAATATCACATTAACTACTCCAACTAAGATGTGCCACACTAACTACTAGTTATTTTTTTTCCAAACCAAGTCTTATTTCTCATAGAAAAACACTACAGACCTATTTAAAAGCACTAGTTAATACATTCCAAGAGTTAACTACGCTCAGGCTAGTCTTAACTTCGTTCACTTTACACCACCTAGCAACAAGGAAGGGAACTAGATTGCACGCGCATATCCCATTGATATTCGCTTAACTTTGCACGTGCAACAAGTCTCGTTCCATTTCCCGCTTCTTTTGCATTGGAACCAGATGGGCCTTTCACGTGCAATATTAAGCAATTATCAATGGAACAAGCACGCGCAACCAATAGTTGCATTGATGGCCGCCAGGCTTCGTAAAATGAACTAAGTTAAGATTTCTCTGATAGTAGATATATGCATGATGATGGGAGAGATTATGGAAAGCATTTTGTCTACGGTCAATATAGCCAAAATCGAATATTTTTCTATATTAACTATTTACAAAATCAAAATATCCATTATGCCAACAATGTCATTGATGTCTTAAATGCACTGCAACACACTCCAGAAAGTCACTGATATTCAAAATCCCTGCAGTAAGTTATTGCGAGAAGTTTTAACTTTCCAAATTTATTGTGTAAAAGACTTAATTCACGAGTGATAAACATTAATTTGCTTGTCAAAAACTTACGAACAATAATTTTCAGTGCGTGTACACAAACTGTGCAATTATTCAATTTTTCTAGCGGCACAACCAGCGATCAGTAGTTACAAAGGCACGATAAAAACCACAATTGTAATAATTATCGATTCGGCTTCATAATGGATATCTCAATTATAATAATGAAAAAGTACGTTTATGTTGCGTCATTTTCAGACCTGTATTTCCATTTTGTTATAATATGCTGCATGCTAAATTCCATGCAATTTGTTAGATACATGCTCCAGAACCGACGTCAAATGCACATATCAATTGATATACTCAGAACTGTCTCTAATACGGCATCGTGGTCACTATAGTCAATGAAGGTGCTTAAATTTCGTTCCCATAAAATTAATTTCCTAAATTAAAACACATTCGGGTGACATTCCTCAGCTAAATTAGTTATGGCAAATTCTATAATATCGGTAGCATTGAAAAACCCTTTGACAATCAAGCTGAGAGATGTCCCTTTTATACAAGGCACCAAGGATCCTTGACCATCATGTGTCCTGTAACTCACTGTGGCAATAGACTGGCCCCCAGGAGTGGTAGATTCCAAAATAATTTTGGGTCCAATGGGGGAAGGGGGGGAGTTTAACCAACAAACCTCCCCCCCCCCCTGAGTACGCCTATGTGGGGGGGGGGGATGACACAGTGTCGGCGCTGCCTATGGGCTTGATAGAGGAAGGAGGAGGGGGGCTGACGTTCCCACAGAAATTTTCCAATAACTACGACTTTAACATCAGCCAATTAATTTTAGCCTCGCCCTGCAGATCTGTTTTTATTACTCCACATCCCCCCCCCCACCAATTTGGACATATTTGCACACAGAAGTGTGTGTGGGGGGGGGGGGGGAGGGGTGATTCATTTTCAAAAAAAAATCTGAATAAGTTCTGTAACGGTACATGCGTGTATACCCGATATAATTCCCCCAATGTCAACCATGGATAGGTGGGGGGAGGGGATAAGGGGGGGTTATCGCAACACCCCTGGCAGACAGAAAGAGCATTCCCCCTTTGACTTGTCACAAAATCATTCCCCCATCCTCCCTACACAGCAAAAATTTTGTCCTGGATCTGCCCATGATTTCAACGATTTTATTTCCCCTTATTTCAAATAATTCCCCAAAGTTCTCTTGTCTCGCTTAATTTTCAATCCAGTTTTGCATCTGCATATCTGTTTTCTGCAAAACAAACAAGGCAAGATACCGGTCCAAAAAAATAAATATCATTCAAAATCGATTTGGTTTGGTCCTCATCCAACTCAGTTTCGAAGTGGGAATTGGAGTGGTGTGTACTAAATAATTTACAGAATGCATACGTTGTTGCAGAAATTCTCCCCCAAATTCGTGTGTACAGTTTCTCAGATGAATGTTTAATAAGACATTTCTCAACTAACTTTGGCCTTTTCTCACGCATTCCTCAGACGTACCGAAAATCCATAGTTATCGATCAGCTTGATTATTGAATAGTTAATAACAGAATTAATCAACGTCACAATATTGGATACATTACGAGGATATTGAGCCTAACAACAAACTGAAATTATTATACCTTTGTTTTCCTTAATGCTACATGATGACCTTTCGCAGTTTTAGAGACAGTTTATGAGCAGAAGAAAATCAATCAATGAAATGGAAAATAATAATAAGAGAGAAGAAAAAAAAAACAAAGATGAAGGAAAGAGAGAGATCAGCAATAAATATTAAACATGAACAGCTTATCATGCATCATGCACAAAACAAATTTTCCCTCATCCAATTCGTCTTAAATTATTTTTTTTTTCGTTTAATGATAATAATAATAATGGATTGCACTGGTACTTGTATGAGAAACCCTTTACCCGCTTTAATCAACGAATTAACATAGGGCTTAATTAACACTTCATTTTCGATTGCTTTGAATTAGAAAAAAATAATGAAAATACTTTATGACATCAAATGCAGTTTTGACATATCAGAAGTCGTGGATAATAAATAATTAATTAATAATCAACTGCACGCAATTATAAAAGCTTCTTAATTAACATTAATGACTCGTTACTAGCTTACTAAAAACTAACGTTCAATATTGTGCTACAGACCAATTTTACTGACGTCATACTTGTGATGTCATAGCTATATCCATATAATGGCATTGGCTGTCCATTTATGGTCATTTTGATGATGATCTTAGGTACTGAACGTAAACTACGATTTCATGTTACATAAGTTACCGAATCTTGGTTAGGCCTACTAGATTTAATCATGAATGCATATGCATTCTGGGTAATGCAAATGACATACAATGCCAATGTAGAGGAACTAGAACTAGATTACACATGCCTTTCTAATGGTTGGCATAGGCAACCTTATAGCAGTGGCGGATCCAAGGGGGAGGGGGGAGGCCATGGCCCCCCCAAAGGGTCAACATTGGCGCCCATCACCCGGCGACCATTGCGCCCCTCTATCGGAAACTATTTGAAAATTGTTAAATTAACTTGGTCTATGCTGCAACCTAATGTTAAGTCGAAATTTTGATGATTTTTCAGTGAATTTTTGAGTATTTATTTTTAAAAAAAAATCGCCTACGGCGCCATTTTGTGAAAATCACCTACGGCGCCATTTTGTGTCAATTTTTCATAAAAAAAAGTTCAAATTTGTACCTTCCACCGTAATTTTTGAAAAATTTTTGGTTGGGATTCCGCCCCCCCCCCCCCCAATTGATTTCTTTATGCAGCCCTGGTGGTTGTTTTTGGGCGTTGCTTAATTCGTTTTAGGGATTGGCGCTTATCCTTAATAAAATGTGCCCCCCCCAAAGGGATTCCTGGATCCGCCACTGACCTATAGCAAACAGCAGACGATTAATTCCAGCAAATTGTGATTAAATGTGAATGGCTATTAAATGTTAACCACGAACTAGCTTAATACCCAGTCAGTCATTCTTTTTATTCATCTATTTTCCAGACTTTTCACTAGTTTTTGCTAAATCCCTGACTTCCCTAACCACTTCCCATTTCCCTGACTTTCCAGGTGAGTGAAAACCCTGTTTAACCACTATAATCTGACTATATAGTGTGAATATATATCCATGTTCCTCGACGAGTCCGAGCTTGTTTATGATTCCCTGCCGCCACCTGGTGACAAGGCCCACTTTCCCATATAATCTTGTCAGCCTGGCGGCCAAAGATAACAGCCGAGTTCAATACTCGGGAGCGTATTAATAGACGAATGGAAGTACAATTTTAGGTGTTATTTATCGATCATTGATACGAAAAGGTTGATCCTTTCGCAAGTAGAAATCTATAGGGGCAAAATATCTGTTAAATGTCAAACGTTTACTCGTTCCTCTTATTTTTTCACTTCAGAAATTGCAAATATTTGCACATAATTCAGGTTGTGAAAACCAACATCTCGTCTACAAATTTTGCACAATTTGTCAAACTCAGTAGACAACATTACACATGCACGTAGTATCTCGCAATTTGTAATATGGAAATATGTAGCAATCGATTTTGTTTCATGAATAATTAAGCCCTATATTACTTTTCCGTCATTAAGTCCCTTTGCTCGAGCCAGCTTATATATTATATTTTGCTGAGGATTCAATAATAAATTATTGTAATAATAATAATTATTGCGGGGTAGGAAGTGGGAAAAATTAATAACTGGCAAGGGCATGGAAAAAAGTGTTGTTCGCCAAATTGCCACCATCACCTCGTTTATTTCATCGAAAAAAAAGTGCTCTGAGATAGAGATAGAGATAAGAGATATGATCAGAATCAAAACTGTGCCAGCAAAAAGTACAAGCGGAAACATAGAGGGGCATATAGATATTGATATATACATATTTTAGAAAAATAGGTATACATATATACAAGAAAAATACACATAAAAATACAAGACATGCTAAAAACAGTGTTTCAGAGATTTCGTTTTTATAATTTCGTTATTTTAAAATTTGTTTTTTTTTTTCGAGAAAAAAAAAATTTGCAGATGCAAACAGTGTGTGTGTGATTGTAAAACAGAGATATAGAAATACATTTTGATTTTTAGAAGAAAATAAAACTTTCGGCATAATGTCAGTGTGCTGAAAAATTCAAAATGGAAATCGAAATATGTTTTGATATTTCATATTTGAAAAAAATATATTTTAAAATCAAAAATATGGCAGAAAAAAAAAAACACGTCAAAACACCAGCTAATAGCATAAGCGGTAAACATAAGGCTGCTTTTTTTTCGTTTTATCATTTGCAGTGTTTACGAAAAAAAAAAATAAAAAACCACCACAACAACACTGAACAGGAAGCCAGAACCAAAAAATAATAACATTGCTTTTTTACAATGCATCTCAAATTGAGAAAAATAATGAAAAACAATCAAGATTTCTTTTGGAGTTTTGTGGATGCATTTTTCGTGTAAGGAAATTGGATTTTTTTTAATGAAATTTGAAAAAAAGTATTATTAACAGGTGGATTTATTAAAAAAATGTTTGTTATTATTGTTAAGACTTGATTTGAGCATGTATTTTTAACGCGGAATATTTATTAAAAAAGTTTTGTTTGAAAATTAAATTTTAAATCTAACTAACACTAACAACATCCATAAATAATTGGCTGGTATTCATTCATAAATAACATTTTTAATTGGTTAATTTCATAAATTGCAATTATTTTCATTTTTTAAATCCTGTATTTTCATCTCTCTTATGAGAGAACAATTCGGTGAATTATTTTGAAAATTTCTAGGTATATTCAAATGCTGTAAACAGTTTCACGTAAAATACAGCATTATTCTTAAAAAAAATAAAAAATGAAAAGCTTGTGCCAATGGTGTCTATAGCTACAATTTATTTTCCCCAAAAATGCTTAACCAGCCAAGTATTTAAGGAATACACAAATATATTTAATTCAGAAATTTAAGTGTAATTAGCTTCTTCATTGCATCTAATGTGTTCTCGCGATTTTTCATCAATTTTTAATTTTAAAATTTCTTAGAAAAGTTGCGCTGAAAAATGCAGCGAACACATTAATGCAATGACATAAACATAGTACATTTCTGCAGTTAGTTAAAATATTAATAAGCAAATTTAAACAGGCAAATAGGAAACATAAATTGTACGCAAGAAACATCTCTAATTGCCAATTTCGAATAAAATGCAAGGAGCATTTATTATTACTACTGTTATTTATTATTTAAGCCTAAATTTTAATTTATTTCTGCATCAATTTATAGTTCCCATGAGCCTTTTAAAAATGAAGTTCAAATGCAAAACTCAAATTACACAAAATGCACTAGACAATTTGTACGTACAAAATTCATGTACTACTAATCTTGCTGCAGTTTTTATTATTAAAAATTTAAATTATGTATTTAATAGAAATAAGGAGTTAGCAATTTTCTTGTACAAATATCTTTATATACTATATGTAGGTCTATGATTTTATTTGTATATTGTGCAATACTTTGTATAAAATATTGAAATAACAATTTTTTCGATACAACTAATAATTAATAGATTTTGCCCAACGTTTGTCATTTGTATATAGTTATATTAACAAACATACGTTAGTGAATTTAGATGATTTAAAACAATAATTTAAAAGTAGGATTTACCTTGATTTAAATCATATATCATGATTAGTATGACTTTTCTGGACGAATAACTCATGAGTTTTCATGATTTAAATTAATTACTCACGATTTATCATGTTCATTTGACCTTTCTCATAAGCCCCTCCCTTATGACGTTTTAAGACGTTTATACCTTTAGCGTTGGCCATCTTGGCAGATACGCCTACGTTATTGGTGTAGCTGCCAAGATGGACGACGCTAAAGGTATAAACATCATAAAACGTCATAAGGGAGGGGCTTATGAGAAAGGTGAATTTCAGTCACTCCTCGTACAATTACATAAGCACAAATCAGTTTAATTTGAATTTTGCATAAATTCGGTCTAAAATCCCATTGCTAAAGTAAATAGTAAAAATAAAATGGAAGAGGACTTACCAAGCCGACTAATATGAAAAACACCATGAAGGTCCTTCCTAGTACAGTTTCGCACGAAATGTCTCCATAACCCACGGTGGACATTGTCACAATGAGAAAATAAACACATTCCCAATACGATAAGTGACGAAAATTTGTAAAATGAAGAGGATCACCAGAATTCTCCAGCTGAGAAAATAAACAGAAAAGAAAAAAGTTATTTTACTACCCATTTTGCATTGACACATTTATTGTAACGTGCCTTTAAAGGTGGCAAAAATGTATTGGATAACCTTAGTATGAGAAACATTCCCTGTCTCCATCACAAATTTATGTTAAGTTCCTATAATACCATTTTCCCCAAAAAAATATTTTGCATGGGGTTGTGGCTAGACTGATAAAGCGAGAAAATATGACCTATAATATGATACAAAAATTTTGACCAAATTCACTACTTGGGGTAAGGTTATGTGCTATTGTGCAAAATTGTGAATGATTTCATGAAAATCATGAAAAAGGTAGGCTCATACTTATTATAAAACAGGATGAGTTTTGATGACTTTTTAATAGCCCAAAGCATGACTTTTTATGATATTATAAAACAGGATGAGTTTTGATGACTTTTTAATAGCTCTACCAAATCATGACTTTTTATGACTTCATGCTGTAGACACCCTGCCCTCCTATTATAGAAATTTTCGCTATAATACAGGGTGTTCAAAGTATTATGACACCATTTCATTTAATACAATTACTCGGATCTATCGGATGGTGGTAAGTCCGAAAAAATTCAGGTTAGAAGTAAATAAGATTTTAAAATGTTATTTGAATCCCTTTCTGCATAAAACTTACGTTAATTTTATTTTATTTGCAGTTTATATTATGAATTTTAATTATTTTCAATAAAAAGTTATTAAAGAAGGAAATGGTGTCATAATGCTTTGGACACCCTGTATAAGAATTTTCTTGGATATTTTTTTTAAATTATCTGAATTTAATTATATATTAATTTATATTCATGCATACCCTATATGATATTCATTCATTTATGAAATGAAACCACAATGACATTTGATGATGACAAATTAAAATTTAGGAAAATATTAAAAATTATCTCAAGTACGAAGTAATATGACCAGTGCCCCTATAAGCCACCGTAAGCAATGCTCTCAAGATGCCATAAGAACCATGACAGAATTTTGGAACTATCCCCAAAAATGTAGACTAAATAAATGCAACAACATCTGCATTTTTTTTTCTTTTCTTGTATAGATAAATACATTAAAGCAGCTCGCATTACTGGCATGTACAGACAAAAACACTTTTCTAAGAAAAGAAAAAACTAGCATTAATTTTATGTTTCATTTTCAAGTATTCATTTCCACCAACTACAATGAATCATAAAAATATGTTACATTTATTTGTTCAGGGATATAGCCAAAATGTATTTCATAGTAATAATTCATAATGCTTTTTTCATGTATACGAGCGGTATTATAGTGTGCCTCGCGGGAATAAGCTTGTATAACGCATTTTTCTTTAAAGTAAAGGGCTAAGAAAACTGAAATCGGCGAAAAATGCTCGCAGGGTACAAGCCATTAGCCGTCAGCCGTCATATTCAAAATGGGATATAACACAACCCAAGCTTAAATACACAATAATTATGAGTACCAGGTACAGGCATGCTTTGGTAATTTTTATGCAAAATTTAAGAAAAATTGTTAATATTTAAAAACAATTAACAGACTCAGCAGCATAATATTGGCTCTTGGTTTGATAGCACGTCCCTCCCCCCACTAACATTAAATAAAAATCCGCCAGGGGATGGGGAAAGGGGTGGAACACCGTTGTATTATCACCAACACTGAAAAATTCTGTATAAAACACAGTAACCCCCAGGCCTCCTGCTGACCTAACCTGTTATGACCTAAAGTTTCCCAACCAAACCCCACTAAAGTTACGTGCAGGTGAAGGCGTGGCCTTGTTTGTGACGTCATTACCAATAATAATTACAGGCATGGAGGGAGTTCAGACTTTACTCGACCCTCCACATCAACATTTTTAATGAAAAATATTTGCAAATTATTAAAAAACAAAATAGTTTAAGACTTACAAGGTGGATTATTCCAGCCGCCGTTAACCAAACACTGATGAAAATGGATACCAATTGGGCTAAACGAATAGAGCTGCTTGTTTTAAGGATGTTGAGGTATTGCAAAATATCGGGCACTGTCATCAGACGAAGTGCTCGCAAAAACCTGAGGCCTATTGGAGAAAAACAACTTGTCAGAATTAAAAACAACAATAAAAAACCATCGATATTAAAATAAATAAATATTTACCTATCCACGTTCTATCCAAATAAATTGAAACAAAGGACGGTGGAATGGTAAAATAGTCTACAAAGGAGTACATTTCTAGCATAAACCACAACTTGTCACTGGCAGCTATGAACTAGAATGAGAAAAGAAAAAATAATTGTATTAATTTATACATAATTCATATAAAATTAAAGGAATAAGTGTCCATTTGTCACAACTCATTTTGAAAATAAAAACAAACAATAGTTGAGAATGTCATAGAAATTAATATTATGTCATAATTCATAAATCAAGTCTTTTCTAAAATGCATGGATGACGCCATTTTGCTACAAGATAATAAAAATGACCAACACCATCTAGTGGTTACTTTTGTAAAATAAATCATTGAAAGTGTTCATGTACGGCTTCATCTTTACTGTACGGTATACGTGTTAAATTCTTAATATGGCCGACAAAATCGAATGGTAGTAATCCACTTAATCAGCAGATGGCGCTACTTAATTTTGTGAAAAAGATGGATACTTATTTATTTTACAACTCCAACTCTTTTAATAAAAAAATATTTACTGATATTATGATTAACGATTTATGATTACCGAGCCCAATAAAAATTTCCATTTCTATCTGAAGGACATTTTTGTCCAATCTCAACCTAAGTCTTTTAAATGACCAGCTTTGAACTATGAACTTTTTGAATTTATTAATATTCCCAATATGAGTAAAAGAAGGCATTTAAACTCAACCATAGTGAAATTACAATTTAAACTTTATTTCTTGGCACACTTGACTATAGTCTGCCTCGATCCATTTAAAAGAAGATACAATTCCCCATTGAAAACAGGCTTTTTTTAATGAAAAAATGGTGCTGGCACTAATGAAATATTATTCCCTTCAAGCAATCGATTTGAGAATATAATTTATTAAAATAATAAAATACTTACTCGTATAAAAAAGTAGATCATAAAAAATATATTTAACACTAAGTCTATCTGTTGAGTGGTATTGGTGGCCCATTTTTGGCATTTCTCCACTCCTTGCCTAAAACGAAAAAAAAATAAAAATAAATTAATTTATTATTTCTAGAAAAACAGTGATAAATTCATGGCAGAAAATAACCGATGTAAAGCTTAGAAATAACTACATCCTAGTAAAGCTACTGTTGACATACAAGTAATTAAGTACACAAATTACTGAAACAATGTGTTTTGCGACAAATATTTGAATAGGCTCAAGATAGCGTGTAACTAATGACTGCCAGAGTGATGAAACACTGGACATTAAAAACATCAACAAAACGTAATAGTCCATTATCCTCTATCATGCAACAGGTCAAGTGTTCCTTCGTCCTTCCAATACAGTCAAGTGTGGTAAACCATATAACGTCAGCTGGCTATCAGAAGGAAGAAAATGTCCAATAGAGCTAACTATCTGAACCAAACAATTTGCACGTCATGGCCAGGGTTCTTACACATTGTAAAAAAAATAAAAATTCAGGACTTTCAAGGATTTTTATTCAAGCATTTCCAAGTACTTTTCCAGGACTTTTTTCAACAAAGATTACCTACCCAACTTATCAGTTTTGTTAATAATGCTTGTTTCTAGTCCATCAGATTGTTCATTCCCTGGTATACAAATTTGAAACTGATAAAATATTTTCCAGGATTTTCAAGATGCGTGGGAACCCTGTTTACGACGGGCTGACCTCATTTTTACTAGACTTAGTTTTATTTTTGATGTGACTAAATTTTTTAAAATTTAATTTAACATTATTTATACTCGGCGCCACCTCAACAAGGCAGCCGTGCAACCATGTGTATTCTTACGCAGGTGCATGACGGGCAAGACTGGAGCAGCAAGGTGTAAATTGTGAGCTAAGTAAAGATGAGTCTGCATGGCTATAGACATTTTTTCTGAACTATTTACAAAATTCTATTAAAGGGACAGTCCCACTTTGTGAAGAATTAATCATAAAATTAAGATTATTAATAATAAAAAAGGCAGTCTTAGTAATAATTGCAGCACATTCAGAAATCACTACGTTTTCAAAAAAAAAGATAACCGCCATAGTTATAAGTACAGTCCCCCACCCAGGCAGAATGGCGCTGCGTGCAAGGGTGGTTCAACTTGGCTTCACTTTATCGCTATGGAATAGTTATGGGCATTCTGTTAGGCAGAACCTTGTACACCATCAAGTTTATTACCAGAGGGATTGACAATTAAAATGACTTCCAACATGGCTACTATCAACCATCGATATTTTTGTCCACAATGTCCACAATTTAATAACTATTGAATGGTAATTATAAATTAAATTTCAATTTCTAAGCTCTTGTTTTTTTCCCTTTTTCTTGCAAAAAAAAATGCTTGAGGTAAGGTGGGATTGTCCCTTTACGCCAGATCAATATGGCGGCGGTTTCCCTATTTTCTTTGTAGCAATAAACCTTCGAGTTTAATTAATCATGAGTTCCATAAAACATTTGCATAAATATATACATATATACATGAGACAATATGCAAGCAGACAAGGAAAGGCACAATCTTTCGATTTCCGTTTATTCCTGCGAAAATGGCTTTTACGTCTTATCAAAAAATTGTATCAAATGGGACAGAGTGAGTGCATGATGGCACTCGCTCATGCTTTTCCCTTGTAATAATAATCATGCACTATTATTAAAAATAAATATGTAAATTGGATATTATGGAGGCAGTAGGCACGCAAATGATAAAAGAGTAGGAAGATAGGAAAGCAAGCATAAACAAAATTGGAGGCAAATTTATAATACACACAATTGTATACGTAGATAATAAAAACAATTAGAAATGTAGCGAAGCCAAACGCACGTCATGTCACTCACAACCTTTATCAAAGACGATTTTTTTTCAGAGAAAAATACGGAAATTATGATCGATCGATTATTGCTAAGAAAAGACGTCGTTTTCACAATGGCATTTTGATAAAAATGTCACCGAAAGAGGTTTCATCCCAGCAGAATAATTGAAAAAAATAGACATTTTAAGAAAATAATTTTCTCAAAAAGGGGGAATGAAACTCTAAAAATTCAATTTTGCATAAACCACAGCACACATTTTCCAATAATTTGAAAGTTGTCTTAAATCTGATTTTTTTATATAAAAATTTATCCCAACACTGAACAGCATTAAAGAGAGATAGACATTTTAAAAAATGTATTTTTCTGAAAAGGAAATAAAACCAGAAAAATACATTTTTTGTTGAATGATAGTAGGCCTACACAATCTATCAATACGCATTTTGCAAATCAATTAATGCTTTCAGCATACATTAAAGGGGAAGTCCCACTTTGAAAGAAGTGGGTTGTAGGAGGAAGAGCATGAAAAATTAGGAAAGGCTTGGAAATTGCAATTTGATTTGAGCCCATCAATCAATAAAT
The DNA here is from genome assembly GCA_034700285.1 of Proteroiulus fuscus. NCBI lineage: Eukaryota > Metazoa > Arthropoda > Diplopoda > Julida > Blaniulidae > Proteroiulus > Proteroiulus fuscus. Next base: position 12,286 of record JAQIXP010000233.1, on the reverse strand, counting down.
ACAATTTCCTGAATACATGAGTTTGGATGAAAATGCAAAGCCCAAATAGGTTTCATTTTGCTGACAGTATGTAGCGCCCTCTACTGAATAAAAGGCATCAGCTCTCATGAGACACGCATGTTCTAGAGGGCGCCACCAACTATCAATGTCGATTAAAATCTGTAGAAAAATGGCGCCTAATGTGGATTTGGCAAACGTCTTACTTTCTTCAATATGGAAACTGTTGTAATTATTATTGTCACAGCTATTCAGATCTAGTAAACGTGAACAACTTTAATATCACCTGTTACAAAGTGGGACTTTCCCTCATTTTTTTAATTTAAAATGCTAAAATTCTTCCAAATTATTAATTATAGGAAAACATATTTCACGTCAACACGTGTGTGTGACATGATGATGTCCTGTGACGTCACATAACCATTGAATTTCTCATATTAAAATTATAAATATATTATAATATATTAATTCATAATTCATTCTATATTTATTTTCCCTTCAATTAATTAGTCCTAATCCGAGTAATAGGCTGGTTGAACATAGGCTTGCTCGCAGTGATTGCCTGCATTCAGGAGCTACAGAAACTCTTCGCTAAAAGCCTCTAAAAATAAGGCTTGCTTTTTTAACGCTACAACGACCAAATGAAATCCTTTTAAGAAAATTGTATTTTAAGTGTTGGCCATAATGGTATTATTGTATTAGGTTAAATAGTTATAAATACCATAAATAATAGATGGAAGACCAATTCCAGCGCGGCAATAGCATTAAAAGGGTCCATTAGTGCATTTGCGCGTGTTATTCTAATCTATTTATCCATTTTATCTAAATTAAAACATTTTAGGCCTGATCTTTTCCAAATTCCACTACATTAGACGAAGCCGTGTATACTCAATTACTAGATTAACAGATACAAGCACTTCCTGTACAGGTTTTATATGTTCAAAATCGGTATATAATAATAATAATAAAAATAATAAGCAGCATGCCTCACTTGCATTTATCCAACTACAGCTTATGAAAATTTAATACAGTTATAGAAGGAATAATTCCAGCATAATTTAGTCAAAATAAACAATACATAAGACGATTTCGGCATTGCAATTCACTTCCCTGAGAAAATTATGACGTTGGTTTGCATGTATGCCGCTCAGCCTCAGTTTATATTGGTTAAAAATAATCCTTGGATCAACAACGCCAAGAAATTCTAGTTCCAAGCTAGGGTCATGTTTATAAATTCCGAATTACACTTTCAGGTCCATTTGAAAATATACTGCATCTCAATAAATTCTAACATCTTTGCCCCAGACTCCAGTTATCTAATTATGAGCCAAGGGTTAAGAAAGACTAAGCAATATTCATGTGGACCTCATTCCATGACTGTAATGGCTACAATTAAAGCAAACAGTATATTTTACAAATCCAATAACAGGTTTTTCTGAAAATATTTTTCTGACTTTTAACAAAAACGCGGATATTTCCCTGAATTTTTTACAAAAGCAAACGTTGCCCTGACTTTCCATGCAAAACACGAAGGTATTTCCCTGACTAATCTCAAAATAACGAGGATTTACAAGAAAAGAAAAGAAAGAAAAAGGTTCCCCGGCTTCTAAAAAAAAACCACAAATATTTCCCTTTACTTCATACAAAAGCAGACATTTGTGCACGGACATTTCCCTGAATTTTCATAAAAACCGTAACTATTTCCCTGATTTTTTATAAAATTCCAGACGTTTCATTGTATTGTCATTAAAGCGCAGATATTCTCCGAACTTCCGAAAAAAATGTTTCCCTAGCTTTTCAAAAAAATATTTTCCTGGCTTTTCAAACAAAAGCAGACATTTCTTGACTTTTCATAAATCCCAGGCATTTCACTGACTTTACATAAAAGCGCAGCTATTTTCCTGACTTTTCAAAATATATATATATATGACTAATTTTTCAAAAAAAAAAATATTTCATTAATTTTCATAAAAAAAAAGATGTTTCTCTGACAGTTCAACTTGCCACTGAATATTCAATATCAAGATTTCCTATATTTTTCATTAAAATTATTTCCCTTCATTACTTTTCAGCATATTATTTAAATTTGTCTTACACTGCAGAGTATAATACTTAACCCTTTCCATGCATTCAATGTAAAAAAATTATCATGTAATTGATTTCCTCCTCAAAAAACTGTCCCTAACCATTTTCAATCGAAATTTTTATAACTGTAATTAAGAAAAATCAAAAAGTTTTATAATAAAAATGCACCCTTTTTCACAATAAAACCATATAACATTTTCCATTGCGTGCTCTTAACAGGAACTACTTTTTAATTAATAATTAGCAGTTTCATATTGCTTTGATGTAGCGAGAGAACCATACGTATTATTATTGACTTCTCATGTAAGAGAATAGCTCTTGTTACCCATTAAAAACAGCCCATTTTCAACCCACCAACACACACACATAGGATGGAGAAATTCCTTATATACAGTTATTCGGGAACAATACATATCCATCCGCCGCCTCCTTCCCCACCCATAGTCACAGATGCATTGTGGGATTGTAGGGTTCATCCTCACAACCACAATTATTGATTTCTTCCATATAGGCCTATTTCTAAATCTAAAAGTAGAAATGCGCAAATAATATAATGGCCTCAAGCTCTATTTCCTATAAACACTCGTTTTCGTGCATACTTGGGTGTAAAAATACACCAAAAATACTGCTGCAGCACTTGAGCTATTCTATAAATTCAATTTAATCACTACTCAAATAACAATCAGCAACTGCAATTTCATTGTAGGGCCTATTACAAGACGTCCATTATAAACATATGTCCCTGTCATATACGTTCTTAAGTTTATTATTATAATTCAGAACAGTTGAAAGTTAATCACCTAACCGTTTTCTATAATTATTAATGAATAATCTACAATCACAAAGTGGCAGAGATATGTACATGCATACATCAAACTAGCTTAAATTGGAGAATTCAAATGGACCAATCAGAAAGCAAAGCCCGATTTAGATTAGTTAAGAAGTTAATAAGAACAACCCCGACTCAGTTCAGTATATATAGTTATTCAACGCGAATTCATGCATACAAGCTGTATTCGACCACATGGTAACAATTCTGAAAGTAGGACGCCCTCTGGAGACAGGTTCTTGCAAAATAAATACAATAAATAACCACAGCCAATTATTATAAATTCAACAAAAATCAGTTCCTTAGTGTCAGAACCTGTCACAAGGTAGGATAATTCCCACAACAATCATAATTTTAATTTAATGAAGAGTACATGTCCACAGAGGGCGTTGCATTTTCAATAAAGAAACCGTGTGGTCTAATATTAATTATCCGTTTCTTGCTTGTATTAAATATTGTTTTTATTTTATTTAAACGAAATAAAAGAATTTCAAAGAAATTTTTATCCCAAAGCTAAGTAAGCAATATTTAATCAAGGTGTCTGGCCAAATCCAGTAACTAACTTCCATGACATTTCCAGGTTTTCCAGACTAATTTTCACAAATTTCCAGACCAAACGAAAGTGATTTTGAACTCATTTTTAGTGACATTTGCAATTAAAAACTTCAATATTTGGCAACTATCCTGGGCCGCAAAACAAAAGTCCATTTTTTTCCCAGCCCCAAAAATATTTTTCATGGCCTGCAGGCGAAAATCTGTAGGATAACAAAAAAATTACAGAAAATGGCACCGCAGGCGAATTTTTTGCTAAACAAAACTCAAAATAGGCTATAAAAAAATCACCAATAGTCCCTAATTTTCCATTTTAGTTAGATTTTATTAAGATTTTTCAGACGCAGATTAAATTTCCATGACATCCCTGACATTTCCAGACAATACTATTTCGATGACATTTCCAAGTTTTCCAGACAGCCAGACACCCTGTTTAATTTAAAATCCCCTTTATTGTTAGCATATTATTTGTATTTTATTTGGTAAATTTCTTATATCAGAAAGCTGGGGTGAATAACATGAAATTATTTTAGTTTAATTGCATGGGGTTTAACGTATAGATACTAAATAAGCAGAGTGACTGGTCAAATACAGTAACAAATTTCCCTGGCATTTCCAGGTTTTCCAGAAAACTTTCCACAAATATTATCTCCCCTTCCTCCCCCCCCCCCTACTCCCTGCTACAAACCTCCATAATCAATCAACCATTTCCATCAAAAAGCTAAGTTATAAAAGCCATCCATCTTTAATCATTGGACAGAAATCATACGGAGTCCCTCAAGTACATTTTACGAGTTTGTTCCCCCACTGACACGGCTGTCCACCATATACAAAAGGCCATGTCAACTTTTCTGCTCAAGTTAAATTGTGCGTAACAGTAATTGTGTATTCCACCACAACGACCTAAACATATACGCTATCCCCAATACTGCACGCAAAAAAACAAAATAAAATTCTTGTATATCATTAGTTAGCTCCTATCATAAAAGAAAATGTAATTTTTTTTGGCCAATTTATCAAATTGCAGTCAAAAAGTAAATGACACACAAATGAATTCCATTAGGTCCATATGCTTGCATATAACAAAACAATTAGCTTATAGCAAAAAAGCAGCCGCCATGTATTCATTAAAACAACCAAATTAACGTAAAGTCCTAGCCCATTTTTTCTAAATTCAGTGCATAAGGTATCATTTTTTTTCCTATTTTTATATCTAATTAGGGCAAAGTGGAAATTTGGCCTCTTGACAATTATTCACTTTTTTGTCAGCTTAAAACGCAAATATACAGGGAAATCTAGAAGATTAAATCTGTACACAACACACACAGGTTACTTGCAAGAGACGCAAACGACCGGTGGGAATTAGCAAAAATTAGGCCTTCGTGTAACAATTATGATTAGATCTATATAATGACAATGGAGATCTTAGCGTTGGAGGTCTTGTATGCGTGCGAAATTTCATTAAAACACATTAAATCCAATCCCAATTAAGCCTTCCTCAGTAGCTAACCACAGTGGAAGGCTGTTTTTCTATTTAACACAAACTCTGCAATGGACGAATAAGAGAACGTCAAAAAGTTAGGCTAGGCTTAATGGTTAGGCTTGGTTAGTTAGGTCAGGTTAAGTTAGCTGCTTTCTAAGCCAATCAAAACGCAAGAGAAAAGCTCTCATTGCAAAGTTTTTGTTAAATAAACATACTTTTGACTGAATCAAAATAACCCTAGCTAAAAATTTGGAACAGCAGCACGCGCCCATCACGTTAATCTCGCGAGAAAAACCAAGACTTTCGACGTGCATCACGTGATACTATTCCATTAGCTCTACCTATGCTTCAGATTCCCTGAAAAATACCAATGAATTTCAGTAAGGTCTAAATCTAATCAACTTTTAACGCCATAAGTTAGGCAATCACTACTAACAGCTATGCATTAGATCTTGCCTACTTCAGGGGCAGCGCATACTAAAAGAATTGGCTAGACACCATACAAATACACTACTGACCCCATAAGTTAGGCAATCACTTACAACACATATGCAATACATGTTACTTACATCAGGGTCAGCTCAAACTAAATGAATTTGCCAATATCCGGTTCTACACGATTTTCATGCGTTTCTTAAAGGGAATGTCTTATCTTGTTACAAGTTATATTTAAGATTAAGACAATTAAAAAACGACGAAAGGCTTGAAAATTAAATTATTGAAATTTTACTCAATACTCAATAAACATTTTAAAACGGAGTGATTTGGTAGAAAATGTGATTTACAGAGTAGCCATTGTCACAGATATTTGTGGCACCAACAAAGGATTAGTACCGTGCAATTTTGGCAGTCTTGGTCATCTATAGGGCAGTGTTCATGGCTCATAGTATTACATAGAGAAAAAGTAAGGCCAGAACAAACGCTTACACAAACGTCACTACTAGATGGCGCCTGTAATATCCACATAAAATGGTAAAATATCGCCGTCCTTGCATTTTAGGAAACTAATGAATCATGATTTCCGAATATGGATAAATATGCTAAAAATATGCCTTTAAACTATTGTTTTTAATTTAAAAATACCTTGTTTCACAGTGAGACTTGCCATTTTATTAGCTAAAGGAATAAAAATGAGCTAAAATACTTAAAAAATTACCAAAATTTTAAGATATTGTATTAAATTTAACACAATTATATAAATTATGTAAATTTCCCTAACTTCCAGGCTATATCAGAATTTTTTATAATTTCTCCAAATAAATTCCTGTTACCAGACTTTCCAGTTAAAAGCAGGAACCCTTTTTAATCATGATTAAACGTTAAAACAAGCTGCATAAAACCAATCAGCAATAGTGTGGAATACAGAGATTAAAAAACTAAATTTATTATCACGTTTCATAGAAAACACGAACAATTTAGCAATTCTACTAGCATCACTACTATATAACGCATTGCAAAGGCCTCAATTACTTTATAGCGCCAAAAAAATGCCATGCAGAAACACAGTTATTAGTGTAAGCCAATCAAGAAAGAAAAAGGACCATAATGTAAGACTTTGGCTTCTCTACAAATTTCAAATAAGTCAATTTGGAAACCACTTTTCTTCCAAAAATCCAAATCAAGGTCCTCGAGAGAGTACACACACATATACATTCCAACGTGTTTTATGTTCATCCAAAATTGCATTTTCTGCATTGAAAATTGAGCTCATCAAATGTTATTGCCTGCAATGTCTCACAGTGGAACCATTTTAAATAGCCCTAAGGATGTGTTCTGATTCACAATGAACACTTTTCTAAGGCTTCAATTCAACAATCGATAGAAGGCACATAAATACATAAAGCCGCATTTTAACACATTGGCTCGACCATTTCGAGTGGTCATTGCAATGGTCAGCGTGCGAGAAGTAGTATATGTCAATCGACAATCGATGCAGTTATAGGGCGAGAAAATTTAGTTTAATTATTGATAATTCGTTAATTAATAATTAAATTGGCACGAATTTCTTTTAAGAGATAATTCTTATAGGGATTTTAGATCAGGGGAATTCAGAGCGTGCCAAATTAATGTGGATAGATTTAAATTATGTACAGATCTAAGACCGGATCAAATCGTGCTAAATAAAATTTGATCCAGTGCAAATTCATTAGATCGAACTCAATTGGCTTCAGTCCAGATCAATCCAGACCTTGAATATAGTTAAACCTATAGGAAAGTCTCACCTTGAAAGGAATTATTTTGAAAATAAAGATAATAGCTGAGAACAGCATGAAAAATAATATTTTGTAACATAACTCAGAAATCATGAATTTTCCAAAATGCATGGATGGTGCCACTTTACCAAATTACAAAAAAAATGACTGGCGCCATCTAGTAGTAACTTATTTCCCTCTTTGAAATAAATCTCACCAAACCAAGCTGACCGGTTGGTTTCATCTTCTCAAATTTTTGTTTGCACTGTTAGTACAAGCGTCACAACTAATAAACGATGTCATTTTTCTTAAAATAAATGTTTGGGAGATGACTCCTTGTCAATCATAATTTATGCAAAGCTCAAGGAAATGGCAAGTCACGTCATAGGCTTAAATATAGTACAAAAATGTTATTTTACAGGCAATGTCAAGATGGATATCTCGGTGTTAAGATATTCCTGTGACTTGGCATTGACTAGCATCTGTTTTTAAATTATTCAGCTTATTTCTGGCATTCTGTCACAATTGTTTAAGCACTACTATGGGTGAGATTCAGGACACCAGAATCAACCAATTCAGAAGAAGAAGAAAAAAATTTAAATTCAAAACAAGTCCGCACATACTAACTGTTGAAATACATTGATCTAATTTTGAGATTTCACCTATATTAAAGGGAAAGTCCCACTTTGAAAGAAGTGAAGTGTAGGAAGAAGAGCATGAAAAATTATAAAATTCATGGAAATTGCAATTTGATTTGAGCCTACTAATCATTAAATAAAATGTCTTGAATTCATGGATTTGGTTGAAAATGCAAAGCCCAAGTGGACACCATTTTACCGATAGTATGCAGCGCCCTAAACTGGATAAAAGGCATCAGCTCTCATGAAATACGTACACATGCATGTCCTAGAGAGCGTCACCAGCTTTCAATGTCTGCGGAAATCTATGGAAAATGGCGCCTAACATGTATTTGGCATTAGTAAGTGTGAACAAATTAAATATCACTTGTTACAAAGTGGGACCTTCCCTTTAAATAAAACTTTATTAATTTGAAATCAATGTAGCTGATTTCATTTCAATAAAGGCTCTATTCATGAAATCTGTCAAACTACATTAGAAATAAGAAAAAAAAGAAAGAAATAAAAACTCCTAAACTTTCCATTTTTGTAAATAGTGCCACCTAGTAAGCATTTAGAAAAGCTAGTAGTCTTTGACTCACACAAAATATGTAAATTCATAAAAATAACAAACTTTATAAATTAAAAAACACTGAATTTCTAAAATTAGGCGAGATTCACCTAATTTCAATTTAAGAAAATAAAGTACATGTAGCATGAGCATCATATTTCAGCTATAAAAAGTATCCCTAAGTACAGCTTTAAGGAAATCTCCTTAAATCTCCACCCCAACCTGGCAAGTTCTGGATATCATAATGCTGATCAACCCCCCCCCCTTCCCCCAACCTCATATTCAAAATATTTTAGCACACTCTGCCAGAGAGACTATACAGACTACAGAGTATACATCATTTTCCGAATCAAGTACAGTAGTTAGCAAATAAAAATTCAAACTGTAATGAGACTACTACTGTATACTACATCACACTGTATATACAATAAAACCTCATTGCCTACGTCACGAATTCGATTCGGCGAAAAGTACACACCGATTAGTGCAGTATTATAAAGTATGCCATTTGGTGAGAATAAGGCATTCAAGAGAATCTAGGCCAAGAAGAGAAAAAGCAATAATGGGGGGCTAAATGACCCGCATTTTGATATTTCTGAAAAAATTCCTCCACAAACACACTGAGTGTAGGCTATTCACTTTTACGATATACATGACGAAGCGAAAAAATAAAAGTAAAAAAAAAAAAAAACAGACAAAGAATCGATAAGAGCAATATGGCCGCCACGGATGTGGTTAGGCTCAGGCAAAGAGATAACAAGAAGAATACAAATTTACGTATTTTGAAACTTACCCATCAGCCGCTCCTCCCAAACTGCATTAAAAAGCAGCATGAAATAAAATAACATGTTAAAAACATTGAAAATACCCCACGAAATGTAAATTAGTTATGCTAAATGCATGACAGTAATTAAAAACACAGCAAAATTCCCCTTTTTATGGACACTGGCCAGAATTCCCAAATAACTATATACAAACTGGCAGGTCATAATTACTGGCCTATTTTTGTTAGTTTTGCTTTGAGTTTTGCGGCGAAAATAAATCCTAAATTTTTAATCTAAATAATGCATTCCCAAATAGTTATGCTAGAAATTAAGACACCCATTTTCCAATTATAATTTCAAACAAAGCCTATATATATGTAATTAATATAAAGCTGAGTCTTAATTATATCTAATTTCACGAATTTTTTGGCATTCGTTACATATATATTATGGACTAATAGCATAAACCTTACTATGTCCAAGCTAATAAAAATTAATGTCAGATTTAGTTAAAAAAAATTAGCATGTGTACATATAATTAAATAAAATGAGCAGTTAATTAACATGGAATATTGTAAATAATATCATTGCCTGACCAAGCCCATACATAAACAAACATTTGATCAACTGAGTTCACTGACCAATATCAATTTCGTGTTAGACCATAATCAATCCTGTTCATGTTTGTTTTCATTATAAATACAGACATGGACAGATTTATAGTATAACAATAAAAAATATAGCATAATGCATTGCAATAAATAAAGGATTAAACATTTATATATTGGCATGCATACGGTCACTTGTAAAAGCTGGGCAAATGTTAATCAACTTCTGTGCTTCCACAGGATAAATTCTCTTTACTTAAAATTCAATACAACCTTACACAAAATTACATTTTAAAAATCTCTGAAACTTTAGTTAGAGTTTAGTTTAGTGGACTGATCGACAGCTATGTAATTTTTTTATTTAAAAAACCAGGCTTAAAATTAAAGTAGCCTATGCCTATATTTTTATAGTATTTTGCTTCGCTTTATGGGGCGTCTTTGGCATTACAGATGAATCTTACAAGCTATCTGAGTGAGGTCACGTGACATCTAACCAAAAACCGGACATCTTACGTTTGCAATGCCGAATACTGAGGTCACGTAACATGTTAGATGACGGGATAGGCAGCTCTGAGGTGACTAACCAGACAAATAGATTTCTTATAAGATTTCTATATAATGCTGGATACCACTGCATCCGCGGCTGAGTGGCGCCACATTGTAATGCCAAATATTTAATTAAAGCAAGTTTCTTGTAAGCTTTTGTGATGCCAAAGACATGGAGCTTTGGACACTTTTTGTGAGTGATCTTGAATCTAGCAAAATTATGTTCTCATAATACTAAACATACGATTTTATGTATATATAATAAGCCTTAAAGATGTTCCAAAATTAAGTTCTATGGTAGGCGGGCCAGGCCTACATTTTCTGTGTGAACCCTGCATCAGTCGGACCTATACTGTTAGTCAATGGTACCCCCTTGTCCCCCCTAGCTCCCCCAGCAATTAAGCTTTACTTATCTATTTTGTTAAATTGCAATGCATTATGGGATGCACGTTGAGCTGCAATAACTTAGCTTTAAACATAAGACCATTCACTTATTTCTCTATATACCCATAATAATAATAAAATGTACAAGCATACAATTTTAAATCTCATTTTGGTAGGCCTACACTTGCATAAGATTGACAGGATAAAAAGTGCTTCACTTTGTTTTAAAAATATTGTAACATCTGCAAAGCACTTGCAAGGGCTTTTTAAGAATAAATAAATAAAAGCAAATTATTATCGAGAGCCTATATACGTAAGTATTTCGTGCACGTATTTGGCCTACTTTAGCTATTGAATTCTTCCAGCTCCTATATACGTATACATTGAACATCTCTATACAGACAGACACAAATTTAATGAATGTTAAAGGTGTATAGGAAAATTAAGCCCACGTAGCATTGGAATTTTGGGAATAAAATTCCTTAAGTCAAGTGGAAATTCAAGAAGAGTCTACATGCATATCCTAATTTGATTTTCAACTGATGCACGTGTGGGTGGATATAGACACTTAAGTCTATATAAAGGTCATGTGAAAATGCCACTGGTTAAACATCAACTATATAAAGGTTAAGTCTGACATTTTCAGGTACATATAAAATTAACATTTCCAATGAAAAATAACACGAAAGGAGAAATAGGCTTATGGCAATTTATTTCCTATTTTACCTTGGCATTTCCAAGACTGTTTTTCATTATAACTCTACTTTACCGAGTCTCCGTATAACCAAATATTTTCATAAAAATATCAAATGAGCCACACTAAGTGTAAACTATTAAAATCTAGCATTAAATAATAGTTAAATATATACTCACGTTGATGCATCGATGAAATAAATAACTAAGGAAGCGATGCTGAGGACAAACACTAGAACAACCTGAAAAATAAAAATTAGAAATAATTATTAACAGTTTAAAATGTAACTTTTTCTAAAGGTTAAAAAATCACTAAAATCCTATATGGAAATAATTTATTACATCAATATATTTCACAATTTTCTTCTGAATTTTGTTTTGAAAAGGTTACACATAACTACATGCCACTGGGTGCAATTGTTAAATTGAAAATCTCGTCTTTCAATTTGTTTAACTTTACATATATTTGAATTCATGGCAAGCATGCAGTTGCCCAGGAGAATACTTAGTACGCTCACTCGGTATACATAGTTGATGTTTGCAAATTCAATAATTCAAAGCAGGAAAAATGAGAAAAAATATTGATTCAACACTGAATATGAAACATCATATCCTTTCAATACCGGAGACGTTTGCGTATATTTAGCAGTAATTCGCAATTGATTTTTAATTTTTAGGAAAAACTTTGGGGTCGTCCACAAATTACGTTTGCATTAGGGGTGACCTTGATGGGGGGTAAGGGGGGGGGTAGCATCTGCAAAACTATTGTGAGACAAATGGTCACAAGTATAAACGATTGCATAACTCATAATTTGACCAAATTATATCTAATTCTTGGTAAATAACATGTTATTCATAAAGAAATTAAAACTTAAAAAGTATCTGGCATAGGGGGAAGGTGGGAACCTTGGGACATAGCCCACCTTGGGACAGTACATTTAAAAATTCCCGCCTTCTATGTATAG